>WNWK01000041.1:730000-902500 GCA_009830355.1 Cherax destructor
AGTCAGAAACATAATCTCAAACGGACTTGTTCTGCAACTTGTTTCTTTATCTTCACTGCAGTATAGTAAAGGTTGAAAGATCCAGGGGCTTCGCTCCACATGCTACCTATGTCACCTTGAGGCCAGGTTAGCTATTTAAGCATTGATAATAAGACTTTTAAGATGCTCTTAGTGAGCAATTGAGGAGTAGCTCAAGTAGCAGCAGAAGAAACAGCAGATGAAGCAGAAGAAGGAGTAACAGCAACAACAGGAACAGTAGCAACAGTAGAGACAACAACAGTAGCAGAGGCAATAGCGATAAACACACTGGCAGAATTCACAGCAACGGCAACACCCCTGGTGCCGTCCACACTCGCTCTTGACCCCTCATTATCACGTCTTCACTTAAAATGCAAATTTCATTCGAATCAACAAATGTACATGAACGCCAAGAAAAGGAGATGCAAATTTCTAAACAAAAAAAAAGACAAGAGCTGTTCATCCGAGTTTTGAATTGTTAATGTGATGGCTTTGTGTTGGGATGCACTGCGTCACCAGCTTCACTAAGGGACGGACCTCAACATCTCCCAGCCCACAACAATCGTCTCTTGATTTTCCTTGTCATCTGCAATAATCGTGATAATTGATGGTAAAATATAACTGCTCTCACCTTTCTAACTTTACGTTTACTATTTAATGTTTATTATTTAAAGCTCTCCATAGCAAACATTTAGTGAATATATATATATATATATATATATATATATATATATATATATATATATATATATATATATATATATATATATATATATATATATATATCGAGAGAAGAGAGAGAGAGAAACGGGCCCAGGAGATTGAATTCAAAAGCCACAAAGTGACCTTTATAAATGGAGGCAGGTCAATACATCGTGCAGGTCGCCATCCAACAAATGGTGGTGCAGGTTCAACAAAGTTGCTAATTACCTCACACAACCTCATTAAAAATCTCAGACCAATTTAGTTCCCACGAAAGAAAGGGAAATCCTTTCCTGGACCAGAAGAAAGTTCCAAGTCTTTCTTTATTATTTTTTGTCTTCTAGTAACTGTGTAAAAATCATTTAGTATATTTACACATACTCAATGAAGGAGTCTGGATAAAGCTGAGAGTGTATGCTAAAGGTATTTAACAGGGAAGATTGTACGCGTCTCTTGGTGTATTAAAGCAGAACAACGGAAGATATATATATATATATATATATATATATATATATATATATATATATATATATATATATATATATATATATATATATATATATATATATATATATATATATCAACAAACCTGTAAGAGAGGTTTGCACGCTTCCTGTCAGCTAATGCTGGCGCCTCTGAAGTGCCTAATTGGTATCGGGATACTGGCTGTGATGATGGTAATCGGAAACCTGTGAAGAAATCCAGGGACCAGAAGCGGAGTAATTAAACAGACCGTGGCCATGTGTCACTGAGGTCTGGCAGTGAAGGATGTCAATGATCGTGCAAGAGGGAGGGTAATAAAACACACTCGCCGAGCCAGCCGGGTTTTCCAGCGCTCTGAGCCGGCGGCTGTTGTCACGGGGTCTTCGCGATACTGTGTGTTGTTATTGCATTCGTCAGGGAATTTCACTTGACACGGGTCTCTGTTGTGTGGTGACCCGTTCAGTAAGGTCGTTGGAGATCTCGTGAGGGCGTAGTAGAACGCGACCAATTGCGTGGGCTGCAGGTCACACATGCTACCTTGTAAGAGGTCACTATTTGTAGAGTAAATCTTTGATCATTGAGCAGTATTTAGCCAACGTTGGAGATTTATTAAATCAGTACTTGATATGGAAAGGTAGAAGTATGCGTAGTTATGTGATGAATAAGACAATGAGGACGTCGTCATCACATAGTGTTTTGAAGATTTTTTCGAGACTAGTTTAGCTACACGTTTCGAGATGCTAAATTTTCCTAGATTTTGTTCGCTGGTGCTAGAAATCTGTTGCAGCCTCTGTACACCGTCTTCTTGTCCGATTTTCGCTTATCAGTTTAAGCTTTCTTTCGGTCAGTACCTGTTTTTCCCTATGAATGACTAGAGCATTTCAGAGGTTATATGAGAGTTCTCGTATTCTCTCTCTCTCTTTCTCTCTCTCTCTCTCTCTCTCTCTCTCTCTCTCTCTCTCTCTCTCTCTCTCTCTCTCTCTCTCTCTCTCTCTCTCTCTCTCTCTCTCTCTCTCTCTCTCTCTCTCTCTCTCTCTCTCTCTCTCTCTCTCTCTCTCTCTCTCTCTCTCTCTCTCTCTCTCTCTCTCTCTCTCTCTCTTCAAATTTTACTCAAGCTTTGGGTACTAGTTTATACCCACTATATATATTCTGTAAATAACTGTACACAAATTTTGGTGATGGGAATATACAGTAAGTCAGAACAGACTTACATACCTATTTATATTCAAGAATTATTCAGTGTAGACTTCATGCAGTTTCATCAGTGTGTTATTTACGACATACAACTGGGAATTTTGTGGACGTCATGGTCACTATTGTTATGGCTGGGGTTAGTTGGTCGTTATACCCCGAATGATTTTAGAGTTGACAACCCTAAGTCTGCAAGGATGAATGGACTTCCAAAACCCACATTCAGCTAACATTCCAGTAACGTTTATTCCTAGATTATGCAGTATTCCATAGACAGGAGTGGGCACTGAAGTCAGCTGAAGTATAATAACTGCTCTTAGTCTGTCAATTCAACCATTAGCTGAAAAATTCCGAACAATGCCCACGTATCACCATTGAGCCACAGTACTGCATGTAACTAGCAAAACATATTCGATATTGTTTATATTGGAACTAAACTGATACACAAAAATCTCGGGGTATTAAAATAAAAATCCCAGTGAATTTTCCCTCTGTCAACTAGCGATGCAAGCGGATCAGGTAGCAACATGTATAAAAAAAAAATCACCCGATAGAGGATTCCTCTGCCTTTGGAGTAAATACTTTCAGGGAAAAATGTCACTTAAATTAAATATTGCTCAATTAAAATATTTGAATGATTCAGATCGCTTATGGAGAAGTCTAGCAGCCATCCCCAACCTTTTACAAATAGAACGTGCAGTAGTGCACGTTCTCTGTGAAAAAGAACTTTTATTTCTGTCCAGACTAGTTATTTTAGTATCTGTTGCATTTGGTTAGATTAAGTAAACCATATTTAATGTATAGTTAACTTATATTAACGCAACGTTAGCTGATTATTTCTGGCAGTACTTTCTTAGAGCGTTAATATCCCGATGGTCGCAGATAAATATATATGTATATACAAACATTTAGACAACCGTAGTGTGGGTGTCTCAGAGACATTTAGCACCTCTTCCATGGTGACGGGTATTTTATACCATGCCCTACCATCTCTACCATCGTGTCGACACCCCATTCATTACCCAAGTTTATGTATGTATATGTATTTGTATGCATTAGTGTATAAATGTCTTTCTCAATGTACGTATCTTCAATCAATAATACCTTCATATTCTATTCGCACGTATAGTCTCTGGTGACAAGTGTCTCTCGAGTCTTGCTGACGTGGTTCCAATATCTCAGAGTCGTCCCAGACGCTAATGTTACTGATGATGTGTTCCCTCTGGCACACAGCCAGGAGCACACGCACCCCATCCCTCTGTTTACCTCTCACTCACTCGATACGCAGACCAACATCCTCAGCCCGGACCCTCATGCAGAAGGCTGCAATGCTCTTGTTGTTGCATCAGTCACGGTAAATCACCTACGTGAGTTATGTGATGACCAGTTCGTTGGCGTTCGTACGGACGACAATTACGAAGGCAACGACTCAGGTGGCAGAAGAAGGCTTTTGTTGTAACAACGTTTCGCTCTAAGGTGTGCTGGAAAAGTCTCTCCTTAAAGCGAAGCGTTGTCACAAATAATGTTTGTTTACGTACTACATATGCTTTGTCGTTCAATGGAGTCCTTGATATTATATATAACAAAAGCTCTTCAGGACGCAACCGCTGGTGTGCTCTGCTAGAGGCGTTGTGTGTGTGTGTGTGTGTGTGTGTGTGTGTGTGTGTGTGTGTGTGTGTGTGTGTGTGTGTGTGTGTGTGTGTGTGTGTGTGTGTGTGTGCATTTACATAGATGTTAATGTGGCTGCTGTTGACATTCTGGCAGGAACGCATGAAGAGCTAGAGCGCGATGTTATAAAGAGTTGTTTTTCCTTAGCTCAATGATAAGTGCGCAGGAAAGAGCGTCATCTGGCGTGTTATTCTACAGACAGCTGTGTCTACTAACACAGATGGATGTGAATGATGTAGCCACGGATCCTACAGTAGGCTATAGAATAGCGTACTTTAGGAAATAAACCACTTTGGCTTGGTTATCCTTGATAACTTGACTGTCATAAGCGATAGATCCTCACTTCAAATCCAAGGTTGAATGATACGTATGAGCAAACTTGACACCTGCTGTCAGTCATAATCTGCAAGTACCTGTCGTGGCTCGCACCCTGGGAAGGAACCGGAAAGCCCACAGTGGGATTAAGTCGCACTGTTGGGTTTCCTTATGTTATCACGGATCAGGGTAACACAGAGGTTAGTTACCCCAAGAATGACTTCTACCTGGCCCTTTAGCATTATCATTATCATCACTATCATTATCATTATCATCGTCTACTTCTTTTTCTTTTTCTATTTTTTCTATTTTATTCTTGTTTCTCCTATTTCTACTTCTACTACTACTGCTACTACTACTACTACTACTACAACTACTACTACTACTACTACTACTACTACTACTACTGCTGCTGCTTCTGCTGCTGCTGCTACTACTACTAACTACTAGTACTACTACTACTACTATTGCTGCTGCTGCTGTTGCTGCTGCTACAACTACTACTATCATTGCTACTACTACTATTACTACTACTACTAATATTAATAATAATAATAATAATACTTCAACTGATGTTACTTATACAACTACTATTAATATTAAGTATAATAAAAATAATAATCATAATGAGTCATTTCCAGGCCCTACTATCCTCACTCATAAAATCCAGTACAAGGATCTAGGGGCCCACTTTTCCAGGCTGCTATGAATGTTTAGACCAGGACGTGAGCTGCCCCACAATACTTTCCTACTTCCTAGCTTTAATTAATTAATTTTGGGCTTAAAACTCTGTTTCATTATTGCGTCGTAAAAGCCAGAGACATTAATTTAGGGGGAGAGAGGTGGTAGTTTTGGTGAATATGTTAGTGTGTGTGTCAGTTGTTTATCATGTTCTGTGTGTGTGTGTCTGTCAGTCTATCTCTCTCTCTCTCTCTCTCTCTCTCTCTCTCTCTCTCTCTCTCTCTCTCTCTCTCTCTCTCTCTCTCTCTCTCTCTCTCACTCACTCTCTCACTCTTTCACTCTTACCTATCAACAGCAAATTCAATATAGTTCCGGTTGGTCAGTTTTGTCGATTTGTGTCCATCACTGGCTGGAAAACAAAGCCGCCGCAGGCAGAACAAAAAAACTACAAGAACAATTCTTTGATCCCCATGCTCTACATGGCATACAAGCACACACCTGTCGCACCATCCTCACCTCTCTCACACACACACTACTGTCAGCTTATTGCACCCTCACCTTCTTACACCCATTTCTTCCCAAGTCGCTCCTTTCTCCACTTTCTCTATCTCATCCATCCACTTGCTCCACCCTCTTCTCTTCCTAGTTCAGGCTTTCCTGCATTTTATTCGTACTCTATTCATCTCTTCTTTTCCCCTTTTCCTCTGACTAACGTATTCTTTCTTTCAAATACACATTGTATCTCCCGTTGCCTTCTGCCATTAGATCACCTCCAGGATTCAAGTCCGGCTAACAGGTTTCCTTGAATCCCATCATAAATGTGACCTTGTTTACACTCCAACAGCAGGTCAAATCATGAAAACCACTTGTCCATCCTCTGATATAACACTCACACGCCTGCTAGATGCAGAAGCCCATTCCCCTATGTTCCCAATTATGTTCTGTCCGCCCGCCACGCTCTGTCCCTCCTGTCGCACACTAGTTCTTCTCTAGTATAATTTTAGTTTCAGTGACCTGTTCCGCATTTCATTTTTTTTTTATATATATATATATATATATATATTATATATATATATATATATATTTATATATATATATATATATATATATATATATATATATATATATATATATATTCTGAAATACAATATAGGATGGGGTCCACCTCTGGTGCAAATTGTGGGACCCATAGCCTCGGAGAAGTGGATAAAAAGGCTTCAAGGAAGAATATTTGGATTTCTTCCTGAAGCCATTTGAATATTCCACTTCTCCTACCACCATCCTATATATATATATATATATATATATATATATATATATATATATATATATATATATATATATATATATATATATATATATATATACATATAAATGCTTTATTAATAGAAAGAATACATTAATAGAAAACACAAACATGAACATGAATACAATGGTTGGTACAATATGTCAAAGATTATGAATCTCCTCCAGTTCCTCCGAAGCCGGACGCGAGCCAAGTATGCAGCATGCGTTTCCCCTCTGGATGGCCACGCTGAGACGCTGGAACATGAACGTGGCTGCCCTTGGGTCCCTGGTGGTGTCGATGAGTCTGGAACCCAGTTCTTTAAGGAAACGTGTTGCATTTTTTCCCCACGCTCCCAAGGTCTCTGATCCCACTGGGACAAATTGATACTGTTGGCTTATGTCCCTGTACTTGCCGATCTTGTACTCCTCTCTGTGGTCAGCAGCTCCTCCCTGTCGCCCGACACTGTGATGGATGTAGGTGTCAGCCAGTGTCGACACACAGGTATAGTGCCATGCTAAGAGCTTGCCATTCTTCCAAGGATAGATGGTGATCCCGTCGGGGCGGTTTGCTGGGTTGTGGGCATTGTTGGCTGCTAGTGATCGAGGCTCTCTCTCGGCTGGGCATCCAGCTGTAGCAAGGGTTCTCTTTATGATGTCGTTGACTTCATTGTGTCTTGCATGCCAACCCTTGGTTTTAGAACAGTTAAGACCATGTAGACCATATTGGTCGGCTTGCGCATCGCTGCAAATACACGTATATTCCGTGTGAATAGCGGCAGCAAGACGCAGAGCCACTGCAATACGAAGGGTCTTAGGGTCGAGGCGTGTTCGCATGGCCAAAATGGGAACTGTTTGGAGGAAGTCCCCAGAGTGATGTGCACTCACAGCTAGGAGACGGGCAGTCTCCCTGTCTGATGTTACGGCCCTAAGCATATTGGCAAGTATCTTTTCAGTGATGAGGCCGTCCCAGCTTGACTGTTTGTAGGCCAGTTCTTCACTAGGTTTTGGTGTTGGAGCAGCAAGAGTCTCCCATTCAGTGATGGCACTGGTGTAGCTAGGGTTCTGTATTCCTGCTGAATCACTGAGGTTGTCTGGAAGAATTTGTTTTATTAGCTCATTTGATGCTATGGAAGAGGATAAGAAAGGTGGTAGGGCAATCTGGGAGGATTTGCGTACTCCCAGCCCCCCAAGCCTGACTGGAAGTGAGGCTTGCAACCACTGTCCATCTTCGAGGGAAAGCTTCAATACACTCTCTAGCATGGTGTTGAGGAGAGAGTCATATTCCTTGAGTTTCGGACTGCTGAAGGCTGGGGAGCATCTCAGGAAGTATGTAAGTTTTGGGGTTGACAGGCACCTGGTGAGTAGGTAGAAGGCATCATGTGTATCTATGTCTTTCATCCTACCTTCCATCGTCCTGAGGTCTGAGATTTTTTTTTTCCAGGACCAGATCGATGGCATTGGGCCCAAGAGGAGCACCAAGGAGAGTGCTGTTGACTGGATCAATGGCTCGTGCCCCTGGTATATACATCTTCCCAGAAACGAATGTATACACTTAAAACATATCTTTAATTGAAAACGTTTCGTCCTGAGACCCTGATAATCTCCAATACTTTCGGATTTCATGATCGAAACGCCTTCAATAAAGAGGCCTTATGTGAATGCATTCGTCTTTGTTTCCCTCAAATCATCGGTAGTTAAGCGAAGAGTTTTTTTAGTTAACAGTAAATAGTACTACATGTCTGGAGGTAAGCGAAGTCAGTAAGAGTGAGTAGTTGTTTAATAAGGTTTAAAATCTATCTACTAAACGAGGGCTTGTTGATTACTTGACTCATTAGGTTTAAAATCTCTCTTCTAATGAGGGTCATTGATGTTGATTAGTTGGTTTATTGAGTTATAAACCTATCTACTTACGAAGGTCGTTAGGATTATAGGGAATATTTTATTGTATGTGTCGACGCTTCACAGCGGTTTGAGATGTTTTCTAACAAATTTGAAATTTTAACTACAATGTGCATTTAAATAATAGAACTGGTGTTATATTGTATACAAATACATACTTTAAATCTTAACAAAACCATGAAAGCAATTGTTAAATTCGACGATCTTAAGGGGCACGTAAGTACCCCTGTCTTCAAATAATATGTTCATTTTTTTAAAATAATCTACCTTGTCCATAATTATTATCGCATTTGCTTTGTCTGCTTCGTAAAGTGACGTCTAGGATCTTTCCTTAAATCAAGGTATAACTTAACAAATCTTTGAGGACAATTGTGACTTTGTAAATGGTCCAAGTCGGGCCGAAACGTCTTCGTAAGTTCCTCTCTTTTTATATGTGCGGGTTGTGTGTGTATTGTTCCAGTCACGGTATTGTGCCTTTTTTTTTGTTATAAATGCGATACTAATTATGGACAAGGTAGATTATAGTGGAAGAATGAACATGTTATTAGAAAACGGGGAACTTACATGCCTCTTAAACAGCCATCTAACAGCCAATAAATTTAGCGAGTCCAAGGAAAAAGACAGATCCAATTTATTTGATTACCAATAAGGTGAGGCGTAAAGCAGTTAGGGCCTCGGCTGCTTCCCTCCTGAGGCCGTCGCAATGTAATTTGCTCTCCTTGTAAACTCACTGCCCGAGACACAAGTACACCAACCTAAGTAAATTCCCCGATGACCACAGCTGGACGAAAAAGGAATTCTTGACAAGTCTTCCCAAAAGAAATAAAAACCGTGAGTCATTATTAACCCACATAAGATAAATCCTCATGATTCATAACCATAAAAGAAATAAACAAATTTTGACTAGATTCATTATTTAACAACAAATGAGGGGGAAAAAAGTGAAAAAAATAGAAGATGGATCTGGTAAAAAAAAGCCAAGGAGAAAGATAGAAAACATGTAAGGAGACACTTTTATTTTTCACTAATAAAAGCTTTTCAAAAAATTTTATATTCCAATTTTTGTATTTTGCCCCAAAGGTGATGTTGCAACTTCAAATAACCTTATTAAAATTTAATTCCCTCCTGAGGCCGTCCCAATGTAATTTCCTCTCAATGTAAGCTCACTGCCCATGACACAAGTACACCAGTAAATTCCCAGATGACTTCTAAAACACTTTCTATAACTTTAGTTAAGTGTTTTTCCTGGTGGAGCGAACTTTTCAGATGTGACTAAAGTCAGTTCCGGATCAGCCAGGCTGTGATTCGTACGTTGGACTGCGTGCGGCCATCAGTATCAGCCTGGTTGATCAGGCCCTGATCCACCAGGACGCCTGATCAAGGACTGGACCTCGTGGGCGTTGATTCTCAGGAACGACCTCCAGGTAGACCACTGGAAAACCTAACTCGTACTCTTCTTACTTAAGAATGCATATATACCAAGTGTTATATCTATTGAAATTACACTGAGAAAAGCATATATGTATATGCTTCCTTAATACATAGCATTAGAAATCTTCCTTACGAAGAAAGATTAAGGACCCTTAAATTACATTCACTTGTAAGACGTAGAATGAGGGGAGACATGATCGAGGTATACAAGTGGAAAATGGGTATTAACAAAGGGGATATAAATAAGGTCTTGAGGGTATCTCTCCAAGAGAGAACCCGCAATAATGGATTCAAGTTAGATAAGTTTAGATTTAGAAAGGATATAGGAAAGTATTGGTTTGGAAATAGGGTAGTTGATGAGTGGAACAGTCTGCCTAGTAGGGTTATTGAAGCTAGGACCTTGGGTAGTTTCAAATTTAGGTTGGATAAATTCATGAGTGAGAGGGGATGGATTTGAGTGGGACTCGCGCATGAGTGGGTAGAATTGTCAAAGCTTATTTCTTGGGTAGCATTAAAAATTGGGTTGAGCAAATATTCTGTTAGTGGGACGGATTGTGAAGGACCTGCCTAGTATGGGCCAACGGGCCTGCTGCAGTGTTCCTCCTTTCTTATGTTCTTATGTTCTTATGTTCTTATATATATATATATATATATATATATATATATATATATATATATATATATATATATATATATATATATATATCAAGAGAGGCATATCTCCAGTGCATATACACAGTGAAGTGCGTATATACAGTGAGTGGTGCTGATCTCGACAGTGTATATACGAGGAGAGCTGCATATCTCCTCAGCGTATATGCACCAAGAAGTGCACACATCTTCAGTGTGTATACACTGAGATGTGCATTCTCTTCAGTCTATGTATAATGAGAGATTAATTTGATCCTTATCTTAGGGATTACAGTATTCTAGACTGGTGGTACCCAGATGATATTCTGCCTTACTCACATTTGAGAGGCAAAATTTTCCCTTAGATGTGGTAGATAAGGTGTGAAGAGCAAATTTTTACTTATAAAACACGTTTAGCTCTAAACAAAGCGAAACGTTGTCTGTATACAGTGTCTATGTATTACACAGATCAATTTGTAGTCGCTTGGGTTCAACCCAGACATCACAACTCGTTCCGACATCGGGAGGCGTAACCCTCTATGTCAGGGGTTCATAACCGGGTGTATCCATATCCCTTTATTTTGGGGAACCAAATAATGGGGGTATGGGACTCCATTTTTGAACACTGCCGTTTTTTCTATAAATATAATAAAATCCTCATGATATTCTTTCAGCTGTTCTGTTCCTTGCTATCCATATGCAAAGTAAAACCAAGCTATTGACTTTTTTACGGCATACTGATACCTCATAGGACTGGTGATAATGATGGTGATTTTGTCAGTCTGGTGGACATATTGGGCAATCATATTTTTTCTGTAATTATAACATTGTTAAGAACCTCTGATCTAAGCAAACAACACGTACTCTGCAAAAGATAGAATAGGATTTAAACCTAAAGTATGAACCTACATTTCCCTGCAGTCGGAGCTGAGTTCAGTGTCAGACAAGAACTCCAACCTGATCTGAACCGAAAATAATCACAGCGTATTTCATTAACTTTCTTTTTAGAAACTTGCTTCAAAACTTCTAAAAGTAATTAAAACTGCCACTGCCTGCAGCGAGAGATTGTGATACTTTCTATTTGCTTTGCGCTAGATTTCTTTCCCCCCACAAAAATAAGAGAAAATTTGTTGTTCACTAAATCATTTTTACAAGTGACCCAGACGAAGGAAAAGTACCAACTGTCTCTTTCTTAGGATCAGCTAAGGAAGGGAAAGACGAGTTCACTTCCTTGGGTGACACAAGGTGGGTATCACTCTCGAGGTATTACTCTGTGTATTTTTCTGTGTATCTCTCAGAGAATTTTTTATATATATATATATATATATATATATATATATATATATATATATATATATATATATATATATATATATATATATATATATATTATATATATACTGGTGATGCTGGTGAAGGGCTCTTGATCTGACTAATTGGAACTATCCTCCCCTTTCTCGCGTCAATCTTAATTATTTCCCATTGCACAGGTGCCGCATAACCTCCTACGAGTTGATAATTCCTGCACCTAAGCCAACACGCTCATTACTATGCACACTGAAACTGCTAAGGACGTCTCTATCATCAAAGTCTTGCGGCCACTTTAGGGCAGGACGGGCATGAGGCGACTCCACCAATCGCAGAGATTTGCATATAGGATCCCACCTAAGGAAGTTTCCTTGTCTCCCGCTCGAGATCCGAGCCCAAACTGCCCCAAAATGACCTATTGACTTAATAGGGAAAAGGTCCTTCCTTTCTGCTTTGCGTAAAGATTACTTTCTCTTGTGAGAAGGAAGCAGTACAGCACAAAAGTTAACCTACCCGAGTCTTCCTCTGTGGATGGTAATACCTTCTTCTGTATGATTTATTCAACGCCTGTGGCGTGGGAGACAATTAGGTTTGAATCGAGATAGGGAAGGGTAGCTCTGATCCCTTCAGCATCAAGGCACCCACTCCAAGACTTTAAAAAAAAAGATGTTAGAGCGGAAACTGGAAGAAAGTAAACAAAGAGGCAAACACTATGCACTGCTTCTCGAGAAAGTACGGTCGGTCCCTGGAGGCCAGAAAGCAGTCACAGCCATGCAGAACAGAATGGCAACATGAGACAAGTTGCAGAACATACTTTCATCTGGACTACGTTTCGCTGTGTAAAAAGCTGTTGAATTTTACATTGCCCGTTTCTTACGCAGATCACTGCACTGGTTTCTGATTTCCTTCTGTTATAACCATTTTTCTTTCCTTTAGATTTGGTTAGATTATTTTAAGTTAGTTTACGTTATGTTAGATTATGCAAGGTTAAGAGAGATTAGGTAGTTAGTTTTGCTTAGGTTATGTTAGTTATCATGACGTTAGATCACGTTTGTTTAGGTTACTTAAAGTTGCATTACATTAAGTTAGGTAATTGTATATGCAAGAACATAAGAATGGAGGAGCACGGCAGCAGGCCTACTGGCCCATACAAGGCAGGTCCTTCTCAAACCCAAACCCACTAAAAAAAATATTTGCCCAACCCTTTTCAGTGCTACCCAAGAACGTAAAATGAGATCACACACATACCCACGTAAACACAGACACAGGCACACAAACAGACAGACAGACAGACAGACACACACACACACACTCCCAGGACAGTTACATCGTCCCCTCATATCAACCATCATATTTATCCCGCAGCAGCACAAATCCTTGTGGCAATTAACCTATGATGGAGCCTGGAGAGGTGAGGGAGCTTCCCTCTCTGGTGTTGTCAGTAATTGTTTAGAGAGATGGCAAGTGGCACCCCATGGTGACCCCACTCATCACTCCATCACCAGAGGAGCCAAGAGTTTATCAATTTATGTATATTATATATATATATATATATATATATATATATATATATATATATATATATATATACTAATTTATATATATATATATATATATATATATATATATATATATATATATATATATATGTCGTGCCGATTAGGTAAAACTGGTCAATTAGCAAGAACTCATCTAAAATTAAGTCCTTTCTAAAATTTTCTCTTATACGTTTAAAGATATATTTTTTTCATATATGTTAATGTAAGAATTTATAATTTTGTACCAAGAGAAACTTTGAAAACCTACCTAACCTTATTACAAAAAGCGCAATTTAATTTAGCCTAACCCAACTAAATATATTTTAGATACGTTAACATTAATTTAATAGTAAACAAACACAATGAAATATATTTTTTTCGTTATGTTCAGAATTATTTTGGCGAAATTATTGCATACACAAATTTTCACTTGTCTTATATGGCAAGGTGAGCGTTGCGATTTAAGCCAAAATCGCAAGTTTTACCTAATCGGCACGACATATATATATGAGTGTGTGTGTCAGTGCATTATCTGTCGAAATGCTTAGAGGATTTCTTATTAAAAGAGGGGAGACACGGCGAGTGAATAATAAGATTGATAAAGAGAGTAAAAAGACAAATGTGTGAAGATAAATAATGGAAGGTTCGTGAAAAGGTAGGAGATATTGTATTGGTAAAACGCAGAGCCTGGGTGACAAGCAGCGGCACTATTTGTTAGGCTTACCGTGGGGGCTTGAGGGAGGCTGCTTGTTGTTATTGGTAGTTGTGGAATACATTACACACCCACCCACTGCTACCCTGTGTTGTTGTGTTCCATCAACCACCCACCCACCAGCTGCTACCCTGTGTTGTTGTGTTATACCAACCACCCACCCACCAGCTGCTACCCTGTGTTGTTGTGTTATACCAACCATCCACCCACCAGCTGCTACCCTGTGTTGTTGTGTTATACCAACCACCCACCCACCAGCTGCTACCCTGTGTTGTTGTGTTCCACCACCCACACACCCACCAGCTGCTACCCTGTGTTGTTGTGTTACACCAACCACCCACCCACTAGCTGCTACCCTGTGTTGTTGTGTTATACCAACCACCCACCCACCAGCTGCTATCCTGTGTTGTTGTGTTCCACCACCCACACCCCACCAGCTGCTACCCTGTGTTGTTGTGTTATACCAACCACCCACCCACACGCTGCTACCCTGTGTTGTTGTGTTATACCAACCACCCACCCACCAGCTGCTACCCTGTGTTGTTGTGTTATACCAACCACCCACCCACCCGCTGCTACCCTGTGTTGTTGTGTTCCACCAATCACCCACCCACACGCTGCTACCCTGTGTTGTTGTGTTATACCAACCACCCACCCACCAGCTGCTACCCTGTGTTGTTGTGTTCCACCAATCACCCACCCACACGCTGCTACCCTGTGTTGTTGTGTTATACCAACCACCCACCCACCAGCTGCTACCCTGTGTTGTTGTGTTATACCAACCACCCACCCACCAGCTGCTACCCTGTGTTGTTGTGTTATACCAACCACCCACCCACCAGCTGCTACCCTGTGTTGTTGTGTTATACCAACCACCCACCCACCAGCTGCTACCCTGTGTTGTAGTGTTATACCAACCACCCACCCACCAGCTGCTACCCTGTGTTGTTGTGTTATACCAACCAACCACCCACCAGCTGCTACCCTGTGTTGTTGTGTTATACCAACAACCCACCCACCCGCTGCTACCCTGTGTTGTTGTGTTATACCAACCACCCACCCACCCGCTGCTACCCTGTGTTGTAGTGTTATACCAACCACCCACCCACCCGCTGCTACCCTGTGTTGTAGTGTTATACCAACCACCCACCCACTGCTGTCCTGTGTTGTTGTGTTCCAACACCCACCCACCTACTGTTGCAGTGTATTATTCTGTTTCGCCACCCACACACTCCTGCCACCTGTTGTTGTGTTACATCACCCACACACTCTTGCCACCTGTTGTTGTGTTACATCACCCACACACTCTTGCCACCTGCTGTTGTGTTCCATCACCCACACACTCCTGCCACCTGCTGTTGTGTTCCATCACCCACACACTCCTGCCACCTGTTGTTATGTTCCATCACCCCCACACTCTTGCCACCTGTTGTTGTGTTACATCACCCACACACTCTTGCCACCTGTTGTTATGTTACATCACCCACACACTCTTGCCACCTGCTGTTGTGTTCCATCACCCACACACTCCTGCCACCTGCTGTTGTGTTCCATCACCCACACACTCCTGCCACCTGTTGTTATGTTCCAACACCCACACACTTTTGCCACCTGTTGTTGTGTTACATCACCCACCACTCTTGCACCTGTTGCTGTGTTTCATCACCCACACACTCTTGCCACCTGTTGCTGTGTTTCATCACCCACACACTCTTGCCACCTGTTGTTGTGTTCCAACACCCACACACTCTTGCCACATGTTGTTGTGTTCCAACACCCACACACTCTTGCCACATGTTGTTGTGTTCCAACACCCACACACTCTTGCCACATGTTGTTGTGTTACATCACCCACACACTCTTGCCACCTGTTGCTGTGTTTCATCACCCACACACTCTTGCCACCTGTTGCTGTGTTTCATCACCCACACACTCTTGCCACCTGTTGTTGTGTTCAACACCCACACTCTTGCCACATGTTGTTGTGTTCCAACACCCACACTCTTGCCACATGCTGTTGTGTTCCAACACCCACACACTCTTGCCACATGTTGTTGTGTTCCAACACCCACACACTCTTGCCACATGTTGTTGTGTTCCATCACCCACACACTCCATCTTCCCCAGCAAACAACGTGTTGTTCCCAACTATTGCAATGCAATATCTATCCCAGAGTCACGTGTTATGTGGCATTTGTCAATCTGTTTTCACACAGCATATTTTTTTTTTTTGGGGTGGGGGTCCTTTATACATTTCGCCTCCTCTTCCTCCTCCTCCTCATCCTCCTCCTCCCCTTCCACCTTCTCCTTCTTCCCCTCCTCCTCCCCTTCCTCCTTCCTTTACCTTCTCCTCTCCTCCTCCTCCTCCTCCTCCTCCTCCTCCTCCTCTTTCCGCCTTCTCCTTCTCCTCCTCCTCCTCTTCCACCTTCTCCTTCTCTTCCTCCTCCTCCTCCTCCGCTGTTTCCTCCTCCTCTTTCACCTTCTCCTTCTCCTCCTCCCCCTCTTCCGCCTCCTCCTCCTTTTCCATCTTCTCCTCCTCCTCCTCCTCCTCCTCCTCTCCTCCTCCTCCTTCTTCTTCTGCTTCTTCCTTCTTCTTCTTCTTCTTCTTCTTCTTCTTCTTCTTCTTCTTCTTCTTCTTCTTCTTCTTCTTCTTCTTCTTCTTCTTCTTCTTCTTCTTCTTCTTCTTCTTCTTCTTCTTCTTCTTCTTCTTCTTCTTCACCTTCTTCTTCTTTCTTACTTAATGCCGTACAACAGAACTCAATATATCACCAGCCCTGAGAAGTCATATATCTAAAGACACCAGTTACAAAAATCTTGACGCAGAGAGTAATATTTAGAGGATGGTTGTAATAGTGAGATTGTGGAGATCACAGGCGGTTGAGTCTTGAGATTATCAATGATATGTGTGTTGATCTTAGCGAGATTACCAGCCTTGTGTGGTGAGCTTGGTCAGATGTCCTACCAGCGAAGCGGTCGAGGAGATACAATACACACTGGTTGGTTATTGGGGTTTAAATCCCGTGGATTACTGTGTCTTATAAGGCTGCAAACAACCTTTTCACCACCATACAATAATATTTTCGTCTCTAAAATAGGGATTAACATAAGCTCTCGGTATATATACGCTGAGAGAAATACACCTCATCACAGGACACGAAAGGTAGGAGAGCTCCAATTCCTTGCATGAAGAGCCCTTCGTCTGCATGAAGACATTCCTCCCCCCCCCCAATCCTCTTGAAGGCGCACTTAACAGTGGATTCAACTGAATAGATGGGATCGAGTACTACAAGAGAGAGATTTTTCTTCCTCTGCAAAAGGATTAAAATTAATAAAGGGGTGTATCATCATGCTGGTAAAAGATCTCTTGATCCAAGGAACTGGAGCAAATCTCCCTTTCCTTGGATCAAATTTGATACAGCTTAAGGAATATGCAGTAATTCTCGTCTTTCAAGACATTATTTCCATTGTGCTGGACTCTCAAGAAAGGAGCGAAATTTTCCACTAAAATTAATATGTATTTGATTAAAAGGCATTAATTCAGAGGGAAAACTGCTTAAACTTATAGCTTTTTAATAACTTTTGCACACACAAAGTTATAGTATATATATATATATATATATATATATATATATATATATATATATATATATATATATATATATATATATATATATATATATATATATATATATATATATATATATATATATATATATTATATAATAATATAATATATAATATATATATATATATAATAATAATATATATATATATATATATATATATATATATATATATATATATATATATAATATATATATATACATATTCTTCTCCTTTCAACAAATCGGCCGCTTCCCACCAAGGCGGGTGGCCCAAGAGAAAAAACAAAGTTTCTCTTTATATATATATATATATATATATATATATATATATATATATATATATATATATATATATATATATATATATATATATATATCTTCTTCTTTCTTCTTTCAACACGTCGGCCGTTTCCCACCGAAGCAGGGTGGCCCAAAAGAAAAACGAAAGTTTCTCCTTTTACATTTAGTAATATATACAGGAGAAGGGGTTACTAGCCCCTTGCACCCGGCATTTTAGTCGACTCTTACGACACGCATGGCTTACGGAGGAAGAATTCTGTTCCACTTCCCCATGGAGAATATATATATATATATATATATATATATATATATATATATATATATATATATATATATATATATATATATAGGTATCGTTTTTATTACTAACTGGGGACTCAGTCTCGGAGAAGAGAATAAATACATTAATTCATTGCATTATACAGTACATTATCATATATGATAATAATTAATTACAAAATTAGTGAAATATTATGATGTATGAGGCAATGGTTCCTGCTTGCAGCTCGTCACTTCTGCCCCCCAGAACACTTGTGTCCTCCAGTGACACTTGCTATCTCCGATGAGAAGAAACACCTGCAGCTCAGGTGTTTAAAAGTGGGGGTTCCCTTCAGTCCATTTCCTGGACAACTTTTATTCCCCGTCAGGTTGCATGAGTCGCTTGCAGTACGTCTGTCTGTCTCTGATTTCGGGATGCGTTCACTAGTGTTAGGACGCGAGTGGAGCAATTCTGTTGGTGCATGAGACAAACTCAGTGCACAGCTTGATGGGTAGGTATGGTAGGGGGTCACGACACTTAAGAAGTGGAACTTGGAGCTAGAACAACAACATCATCATCATAACAACAGCGACAGTACTGTTACTCCTAATAATAATAATTTTATTATTATTATTATTATTATTATTATTATTATTATTATTATTATTATTATTATTATTATTATTATTATTATTATCATCATCATCGTTATTATTACCTTTCTTTTAGTCAATTTGATTTATCGCCCTTTCACTTGGCACTCTATAACCCCTACGTGATTAGCGTTTTCCCACAAATATACTATAATAACTGAAATACGAGGATACCAGGTTTTGGAGAGCGTGCAAGACATGTGGGTGTCGTGAAGCCTCCAGCCCCCATCTCTATAAATTTTCAAGGTAAATCCAGACTGTGGAAATACAGCTGGCACCATTAAGGAGGATGTCTTCACGTAGCCCTGAGATCAACAGACAGTGGCTGGAAGCCGGGAAGAAAATTACTCTGTGTTGTGGTTATATATTTATATGAAATGGTAAACCATGAAATTATACACAGAAGGTACAGGCAAGAAAGAGAGGTGGAAGCAGAGAACTATAAATGTTATAAGAAATACAACCACGCACGTATATATATATATATATATATATATATATATATATATATATACACGAAACATAAACTTTGCTTTACATCAGTGTCAATAAGACACAGTACAGTATATAGTGTAAACTATGTCAGTAAGACACAGTACAGTACATATCGTTTAGGACAGTTATTGAGAAGTCGTTTCTCCCACCAGGAACTTTATCAATCCTGGTGGACGAAACATCTTCGCAATAAATGCCATAAACTGCATATTGTTTCTTGTTCACTTACGTTTCTCTAACCTTGTGCTGAGACATATTTATTTCTGTTTATATATATGCATGTACGAATGTATATGCGTTAGGAAATTACAGCTCAACCCTTGATTACATCAGACTGCTCGCAAACTCTCGAAATTAACATAAACTATTGCAAATATGATATTTCCAGCAGGGTACCATGTAATGAGGAAGGAAGGAAGAAACAGAGAATGTGGAGCGTCAAAAGTGAGAAATATCAGCAAACGCATTACCAATTTACATGGAAGAGAAGTGACTCATGTTCTCCATCACCTTAGATATGGCCCCATATCATCTTAGATACTTTCCTCTATTGCCCCTTAACTACTCTTTAACATCTTAGCTACTTCCCTAGAAAATCTTAGCTACTTATCTAGATAATATTAGCCACCTCCACGGACCACCTTTGGCTAATTCTCTCTACCATTTTAGCTACTTCCCTCTACTGTCTTAGCTACTTTTCTCTACCATCTTAGTTAATTCCCTGGGTTATCTTAGTTACTTCCCCCACTGTCGCTTCCAAGTAACACTTGACCCCCTCCCACCCGTAACACCCCTCCTTCCCTAGGAATACCTGACACCTTGAACCTCCTTCGCCCCTTAGGGACTCCTCATCCTCCTAGGAAAACCGTAAGGGTAGGAGACTCAAACTATGAAATATAATGACAGCAACTTCACAAAATTAAAAGTTTGTAAGGTGGAAGTTTGGGTTTCTAGTTTATGAGGGAGCGGAGATGAGATTCCAAACACTGGTTTCTTGTTATAAGTTACCATCGGCATCAGGAGCAGGACCTGCAGGACGCTCCTTTTGCTGGGCTACAGTGTTTCCTATTAGGAGCAGTGACGCAGAAGTGTGGCATGTTGCCTGAAGAGGGACGCAGAAGAATTAGACGTGTAGGAGGCCAGTAGAACAGGGACCCTGGAGCGATTGACGTATAAGAGAACAGGAAGAAAACATAGGAACACAGGAACATTAGATGAGTAGGAAGCTAGTATATCGGGTACGCAGGTCTACTTCCCATATGTTAAGTGGGTTAGCAGTTGCCCACACACAGAAAAACCGCCCACTTGATGAATCAAAATAATAACATATCACCCCTACGATATATATTTACTCAAGTGCTTAAAATATCTACTAAATTATAACACCGTGAGAGAGTTAGTGCAAACGATAGACTACTCATTGCATTGACCGGAGTTAGAACAACTCATTCCAACGTAGTTGCAGCTGTAGCAACATGCCTGCATGCAGAGCAGCCAAGGTACAAAAACCCACAATTTAACACACATCGAATTCTCCCACGTGTGAAAAAGAAATCTTCCATAATATTAATATCTTTGTTAACAAACTGTCAGGAGCATCACAAATGCATTTCAATGGATTTGTTTTATTTTCAATGAATAAAAAACACGATGTTGTATTGTGTATCTATACAGTACATCATTAATTCTCAAATTTATATGCATATTGTAGTTTAAAATTTCAAACATGCCGGAAAAGGCCTCAGAACCACTAAAACGAAGAAGTATGCAATAAAAAAAATCATGATGGTAAATACATGACTACAAGCGATTTGTTCTATATTCGTAATCAATGAATAAAAGAATTTAGCCCATCCACTAATTTTTTTCATAAGCAGGAGTGACAGAGAGGTTACAGAAGGTGAGGTAACATAAAAAAGGAATCCTTCTATTAGCCATCGTACAGTTAAAGAACGAGGTTAGAAAGACCAAAGTTCAGAGGAATTTAAGCTACGCTTCTTTACCGTAGATCAAATCTCATTCTCTATTATTTTCTAAGCGGTGTATGACCCCCATCCCCCATGTCCGACGTTTCCCATGAATATAATAATAATAATAACAATAATAATAATAATAATGATAAGAAGGAGATGAATAATTAGCATCAGTATCATTATTGCTATTTTTATTAGTAGTAAAATTATCGAATGCATTTTAATAATAGCAATAATAATCTAGTTATTATCGTGGCTTCCATTTTACAAGGAATAATAATCACCTTTCAGAAATTGGTTGTTGAGACCAATACGTGAGTCAGAATATTGCTAAAGTTTTCACTTGGAAGGCTCGAGCAAGTCAAATGTATCCCTCACACTCTTGCACGCTCGATAAAGCCTGATCTTTGAAGGCTCTTGAAGCCTTAACCATCAAGGCTGGATAACGGCAGACAGCCACACACACACACGAGGGTGGTTATAGCTGCTGGCACACACACACACACACACACACACACACACACCAATAACGAGTGCTGGTGACATGGGTCCTGCACAAGTTTAATATCTATCCTTCCACAGCCCCCTTACTCTCCCTCCCTTCCCCTTTCTTCCCCTCCCTCCCTTCCCCTCCCTCCCTCCCTCCCCTCGTGATACGCAGATCCTCCAACACTAACCTCCTGAAATGTTGGGAGACGCGAGGTTCTTGTTTTAGAGCGAATTTGCATTTCTGAATAAACGTGTCAAAGTTTACCGGTGCGCGCTGCTGGAAACATCGACGGCGCCGGGAAATATATTTCCAAAATGGGTATCTTTTTCAAACCCTGTATACTTCAGAACTTTTCATCTTTCCCTCTAGGAATCCAAACTTTGCATCCTGACCGGAAAAAATCAAAATTGGGTATCTTTTCCCGCAGACTTCTAGACTGAGAATCTTTTCCCGCAGACTTCCAGACTGAGAATCTTTACCTGCAGACTTCCAAATTGAGAATCTTTCCCTGCAGACTTCAAAACTGAAAATCTTTCCCTGCAGACTTCAAAACTGAGAATCTTTCTCTGCAAACTTCAAAACTGGGTATGTTTCCACGTATTCAAAACTGAGTATCTTTCAGAGCTGAATTCAAAACTGAGTATCTTTTCCTGTAGACTTCTAAACTTAGTATCTAACCCCGTAGACTTCAAAACTGTGAATATTTCCCCTAAGACTTTAGAGCTGGATTCATTTATCTGTAGACTAAAATTTGTTTCCCTTACCCGCTCGAGAAGCGCTAAAGCAGTAAGAGCTCCACAGTTCAAGGAAAAAGGCAGGAAATCAGCTTCGAAATTCAGATTGAAGTAAGCAGAGAAAAAGTAAAGAGATTAGAGGAAGCAGGAGTGTAGGTTAGGAAAGATTTCTTTTCCAAAATTTGTCTTCTTATTCCTCGCCTAGAGAGGATGAAACATTCCCTTATAAATCATTGGTGAACTTTTAATTAGCGATACTTGTAAACTCCCTCACATGGGACTCAATGAGTATACTAATGTGAAAACCCATAGGTACGTTTTAATTAACTTTTTTTTCGGTCTTAAAAATTCTGAAGGCAGCTTTTCACAGGTTTCAGGTATCCTACGAGCTGTCAGAAGCCCTTATTAAAAGGCTTGTCAAGCACCTTTTCATCTCTTTCAAAAGTTGAACTCTTCAAAAGTCATTTTTTTTACTTTGCTTATTGATATATATATATATATATATATATATATATATATATATATATATATATATATATATATATATATATTCTTCAAGGCCATTTTCCTACCATGATCTTGAAAACGTTCAAATTCGAACGCTTTCAAATTTTCCAGCTGCGTCATTGCTGCCAGACTCACGACGTTCATTTCACGGATCATTACCTCTATTATTTTTTTAATATTACTCCTCATTTTATTGCCTATAATTAAGTCATTGTCCCCGCTGTTAACATATTATCTCTGGAGTTATTGTATTATTATCTCTCCAGTTAATGTATTTTATCCTTATCCTCTGTCATCATGTAATTTTCATCATTTACTTCGTCTTACGTTATTATATGTTATTACCTTCTCGTCTTCACAGTTGCCTTCCCCGCTCTTATTATATATATATATATATATATATATATATATATATATATATATATATATATATATATATTCTTTATTTCTTTCAACACGTCGGCCGTTTCCCACCGAGGCAGGGTGGCCCAAAAGGAAAAACGAAAGTTTCTCCTTTTACATTTAGTAATTTATTCAGGAGAAGGGGTTACTAGCCCCTTGCTCCAGGCATTTTAGGCGCCTCTTACGACACGCATGGCTTACGGAGGAAGAATTCTGTTCCACTTCCCCATGGAGATAAGAGGAAATAAGAACTAGTAAGAAAATAGAAGAAAACCCAGAGGGGTGTGTATATATATGCTTGTACATGAATGTGTAGTGTGACCTAAGTGTAAGTAGAAGTAGCAAGATGTACCTGAAATCTTGCATGTTTATGAGACAGAAAAAAGACACCAGCAATCCTACCATCATGTAAAACAATTACAGGCTTTCGTTTTACACTCACTTGACAGGACGGTAGTACCTCCCTGGGTGGTTGCAGTCTACCAACCTACTACCTAGATATATATATATATATATATATATATATATATATATATATATATATATATATATATTATATATACCAAACTGCGGCAGGCCAGGGGTTCGACCCCACGACACATTATCCCGCCTCAAGAGACAACACAACGTACATGTCACCTTATCCCCTCAGACCTCGATCCTACATCGATGGCTGAGTTTGTCGAACCCTGGCCTGCCGCAGTTTGGTAAATGATTCAATAACCACTTGTTTCGTGGTTTCACTGATCTGCCTTGCTGAGAGTAACATTATTGAATACTTTGAAATTTTTTCCATAAAATATTTGTTTTGTGTCTTTATTAATAAAACCGCGTCTGATTTGTATTACTGAACTTAAATTAGTCTTCTTGTAAATGTGTTAACACTAAACAAAAGACATGTGAGTATAATTGCTTTGTTGCTATATTTTTGCTTTATTTTATATTATATCGTAATTTTATACAGTGCCATCTATTACGTAGCAATAGTACTGATTTGAATTTCTTGGCTTCACTTTATCGTCTTTGAGATATCTTCAATACAAATGTTTAATTCTCTCATACATAAATATCATTGTTGTTGTTATGATTAGAATTTTTGCAAGTATAACCTTATAATATTATTTAATTATAAAACAGTTATTTCAGTATTATTATAATACAGTTCAAATTCTGATGATGGATGAAGAAGCATCCGACACTGGATATCCATTGAAGATGCTATTCTTGACAGGCTTGGTCCTGCTCTTTATAGTATATATATATATATATATATATATATATATATATATATATATATATATATATATATATATATATATATATATATATATATATATATATATATATATATATATATATATAAAATATAGAAAAGAAATTCAAGCGCTGTGACTACTCACATTATCAAGGAACTATAAAGGAAACATGACAAGAGACTTAAAGGGCAAGACTACACCTCACAGTCACATCACACTAACAAAGACTACACTCACAGTAGCGTAACATCTCACGACTCTGTGAAGAGGAAAACAGAAGGACCTGAAACTCTTCCCAGAATTAAGATTAGTCCAATTTATCATTAAATTCTTCCCAAATTTTATTAATTATAAAGAATCCAATTATATAAACCAAAAAATATTCATATTTTCAAAACTGCTTTTAATGAAACATGATTCTATTATATTCTTCAACCATGACTTGTTGATAAACTTTCAGCATTTTGAAAATCAATTGATGGTTAAAATTCTACATGAATAAATAAGATTGATCTTGTCCAGTTCTAATGCTATATTTATGTTGTTTTAATCTTAGTTCAAGATTTTACCAGTTTGTCCATAATAAACTTATCGCATATTTTACAGGGAATCTTATAGATCACTCATTTTGATATCAGTCTTTTTGTATCAAGATTTTAAATACAACTTTGATATTAAAATTCTTAAGAAAGGAAGGATATCAACCAGTTTCATGGTACACATTTTGGTTGAATAAGGTGGTTGTCTTGGGATTGTAAGTATTCCTAGTATTTAAAGATTTTCAATATGTTTAGGTATTTAAATCATATATTTCATAAATTTTAGAGATTTCTTCATCTAAAATTTATGAAATAGCTAATGATTTAAAATACCCTAGAAACATAATTGATAAATCTTTTAAAATAGCTAGGAATACTTTTTACAATCCCAAAAGGGACAACCAACCTTATTCAACCAAAATATGTTGGTTCTCCCTTACCATGAAAACTTGGTTGATATGCCTTCCTTTCTTAAGAATTTTAATATCAAAGTTGTATTTAAAAATCTTGATACAGTAAAAAGACTTTGATAAAAAATTCAAAATGCTGACGGATGTCTATAAGATTCTGTAAAATATGCGATAAAGTTTATTATGGACAAACTGGTAAAAGTCTTGAACTAAGATTAAAACAACATAAATATAGCATTAGAACTGGGCAAGATTCTAATGCTCTATTTATTCATGTGAGAGATTTTAACCATCCAATTGATTTTCAAAATGCTGAGAAGGTTGTATCAAGCAAGTCCATGGTTGAGAGGAATATAATAGAATCATGTTTCATTAAAAGCAGTTTTGAAAATAATATGAATATTTCTTTTTGGGTTTTTATAAATTGGATTCTTTTATAATTAATAAAATTTGGGAAGAATTTAATGATAAATTGGGCTAATCTTAATTCTTGGGAAGAGTTTCAGGTCCTTTCTTGTTTTCCTCTTCACAGAGTCGTGAGATGTTACGCTACTGTGAGTGTAGTCTTTGTTAGTGTGTGACTGTGAGGTGTAGTCTTGCCCTTATATAAGTCCTCTTGTCATGTTTCCTTTTATAGTTCCTTGATAATGTGAGTAGTCACGAAAGCGCTTGGAATTCCTCTATTTTTTCATAGTGGTTGTCTTGCATATTCTGATATCACCTGATTACTGTGATCTTTTTGCATATATATATATATATATATATATATATATATATGCGAAACAAATATCTTGACAAATTATAGAGAGCCTTGATAATGTGAGAAACCACGAAAGCGCTTGGAATTCTCTATTTTTTCCACAGTGGCCACTTTGCATATTGTGATATCACATGTTTACTGTGAGATTAAATTTTCTTAGTAAACATATGCTCAATATGTTTTAAGTACTAGATTATTCATATTTACATTTGCTTGCAATGACTACAGCAGAGTTCAGGAGGCTCACAATGTCCAGCCAAAGTATGGAATGTTACTAATCATGAAAGTTGTGCCAACTCAGATAAATTACATCCACTTGTCACAGCCGCTCAACAATTACAAATGGGTGGAACTCGAGTTAGTTTTAATATTATTTATCTACGGAGAAGCATAGTTACTAAACTAAAACACGTCGCTCTGATATGATTGTGTAATTCTTATTCTGAAAGATTTTCATCAGTAATTTTCTATTATGTACCAGAAAATTGCAGAAATTGTTATTTGATTTTTTTTTCGGTTAGTCTTTTTTTCCACTACACACACACACACACACACACACACACACACACACACACACACACACACACACACACACACACACACACACACACACACACACGCCCCGATGGCATGGTGGCTAGCGCCCTTGCTTCACGCACGGAGGGCCCGGGTTCAA
The DNA here is from genome assembly GCA_009830355.1 of Cherax destructor. Taxonomy (NCBI): domain Eukaryota; kingdom Metazoa; phylum Arthropoda; class Malacostraca; order Decapoda; family Parastacidae; genus Cherax; species Cherax destructor. The sequence continues at coordinate 756,923 of WNWK01000041.1, forward strand.
TTCTCGGCGGGGCCGAAACATTTCGAAGTGTTTCGTTACATACATACAACAGGCCTAGTGTCTAATCGACATGTGCCTAGGACAAAATGGTAACTAACACACATACACATACACACACACATACACACACACACACACATACACACACACACACACACATACACACACACACACACAAACATATATATATATATATATATATATATATATATATATATAATGGCCATAGGAGGAAGAGAATGAAGTTGCTCTAGGCTTTGAGCGTTATAAACGCTGCTACAGAGCAAGCTTTCATTGGAAGAACGTTTCGCTCTTTGTAGAGCAAACGTTGTCCCAGTAAATGCTTCCACTGCAACTGTGGAAAAAATATGTAAATGGACACAGGCGCAACTAATGTTGCAGTTCCTAGAGGGCGAAACATTGCCACAATGTTACAATAGTTGCATCTGAGTCCATTGACTTAACGCTACCTTTCATCCATCAGTATTTATCTTCGCAAAAAAAAAAATCATAAAAGTAGTGAAAATCGCGAGTGAACGTGCAAATACATATGTTTTTTTTTCTTTGCCTGGTGGGCCCAGCGAACGCGTCCTGGATACTTCGTTAAAACTTAGCCTGAGAACGAAGAGCTTCAGTTTTACCCTCTCGTAAACTCTGCCAGAGGCCAGCTCACTAACGATACAACCTCTGCTTATCCCAACACTGAGGTCAAAGTTTCTCCATTAAACTTGCTTATAGTGTTTCACTTTTATGAGATTATAATAACGTTGCTCCCGGGAAAGCTGCTAAATATGTGTATAAAGAGGGATTTACAGACGTCTGTTGATGTCTGGGGTTCATGTGAGCAGAAATAACCGAAAACGTAAATACTGGGCTTTGTATAATGTATTAAATACTGTATATCATTTTAAATACTGGGCTTTGTATATCGTTTTATATACTGGGCTTTGTATATCGTTTTAAGTACTGAGCTATGTATATCGTTTTATGTATTGGGTTTTGTATATTGTTTTAAGTACTGGTTTTGTATATAGTTTTAAATACTGGGCTTTGTATATCGTTTTAAGTATTGGGTTTTGTATATCGTTTTAAATACTTAGCTTTGTATATTGTATTAAATACTGGGGTTTGTATAATGTTTTAATTAGTGGGCTTTGTATATTATTTTAAATACTGGGCTTTGCATACTGTATTAAGTATTGGGCTTTGTATATTGTATTAAATACTGGGCTTTGTATAATGTATTAAATACTGGACTTTGTGTATTGTATTAAATACTTTTCTTAGTATACTGTATTAAATACTGGTCTTTGCATATTGTATTAAATACTGGGCTTTGTATATTGCATTAAATAATGGGCTTTGTGTATTGTACTAAATACTGGGCTTTGTATGATGTATTAAATACTGGGCTTTATACATTGTATTAAATACTGGGTTTTGTATGATGTATGTCCTCACCTATATATGGTTGCAGGAGTCGAGCCTCAGCTCCTGGCCTTGCCTCTTCGATGGTTACTACTAGGTTGACTCCTTGCTCCTAGAACCTCATCATACTTCAACTTCTGTAGGTTTTATATATATATATATATATATATATATATATATATATATATATATATATATATATATATATATATATATATATATATATATATATATATATATATATATATATATATATATATGAAAAAGATCACAGTAAACAGGTGATATCAAAATATGAAGACAACCACTATGAAAATAGAAGATTCAAGCTTTGTGACTACTCACATTATCAAGGAACTATTGTTCCTTGATAATGTGAGTAGTCACGAAAGCGCTTGGAATTCTTCTATTTTTCATAGTGGTTGTCTTGCATATATATATATATATATATATATATATATATATATATATATATATATATATATATATATATATATATATATATATATATATATATATATATATATATATAATGTTCAGTGTTAAGCACCTGATAAGTACTTCTGGGTAATTCAGAACACTGAATAAGAACATAAGAACATAAGAAGAAGGAACACTGCAGCAGGCCTGTTGGCCCATACTAGGCAGGTCCTTCATATTCCATCCCATGCCGATGATAAGTTGATTAATAAAGCATATGTGCATCACTTGTGTTTCTAACCACACACCTGCATAGAGAATGTCCCCCACATGTACATAGATAATGTCCCCCACATGTACATAGATAATGTCCCCCACGATGTACATATATAATGTCCCCCACATATGTACATATTGTCCCTCCATACGTACAAATATAATGTCCCCTACACATATATATAGATAATGTCCCCACACACGTACATAGATAATGTCCCCCACATGTGCATAGATAATGTCCCCCCCACACATGTACGTAGATAATTTAGTTGAAATTAGTCATGTGTTAGCTACTAATCACTGAAAAAGAAATTTAAATAAAATGCGCCAAATAATTTTCTAACTCCTAGGCAGCATCGTTTTCCAGTAGAGGTATACTGCGTAATTAAATAATGGAATGCTAGCTACATATAGTTTATGATTAATCTCTGAAAATAAATGTCCATACCCATTTGGCTGTGATAGACTTTTAACAAATTATGCCGCACTAAATGTTAAGTAAAATGAACCAGTAATTAACATTGTTGCCGCTTTGGTGTGGTCCACTGAAATGTTTAATAGTTTGTTGATTTTCACTTACACCAAGGATTTTAATAATCCATTTTATATATATATATATATATATATATATATATATATATATATATATATATATATATATATATATATATATATATATATATATATATATATATATATATAATGCTAGAAGAAGCCCTCAACATTTCCCTGAACGAATCACAGTAACTGCAAGACTCACTTCCTTTCAGATCAAGCTGATTAAACATACATTCTGCCTCTCAGATTGTTCTGTCAAGTTTCTTATCCACCTGCAGTGGATTCCATGAACTGATGAAGAAAATTCTCCCTAAACATTCAGGCATTTTACCCTGGCTGGACGACTAGCGTTACATTAGAGGCAGCAATGTGTTGGATACCCTTGCAGCCCAGAGTGAGTGCACATAGCTCGGGGGATTTTTTTTTTTCCTAACAGTTCCTATCTCAGCGACTGACACCAGTGTTAACACGCAGACACTTCTTCAACTGACTACAAGTGTATTTGCGGGGAAAGGGTAGCTGACTAATATGGTATGGTAGTAGCAATGGTATACAATACCGACAAGTTGTTGTATAAGACACATGTGCAACACCTGGGTATACAGTATATAACACCTATGTGTATCTTTATTCTGAAGACATTTCGCAATAAGAGGTTTTAGCAATTCAGTACAAATATTTAAATATATTGAAACTGAAGACGAGGTAATCAGTCCCCCAGCCTAGACTTGATTCATCAAGACAACAGCGCTCATTGTTTACCTCCTCTTTTATTGTTTTCAGCTTCAACTCTTTTTAATTGATAAAGTCACTAGTTGGCGAAGCGTCTTAAGAATAAATATACCCAAGTGTCTTATTCCATGATCAATATGGTCTGCAATGCCTGAACTGTGCATGGTTCAAATAATGGCAAGTTAGACATTATAAAGTAGTCGAGATAATCAAGTGATATCTTGTAAAAACTAAGTTGAAGTTAGAGGTGGAACCTCGATCCTTTTTAACCAGCAGCTCAGGTACGCCTGCCAGCCAGTCTGACGGGATCACATTATATCCCTAGAAGGACGGTAAAACGGTTGGGGCTTGAACCCATGACAGGAGCCCTAAAACTCCCAGGCCAGAGTACTAGCTACTGGGTCAGCCGGTTCTAATAAGATTCGTCCCCTGCCGTGGGTTCGATCCTCACAGAAATAGAGTTATTAATATTTCGTGGGTCTTGTGCATCTATCCTGACAGATACCTACATTCCATTTAGTGTTGGTAAGTAGGATGGAGGCCCTGATCATAAGGGAAACACAAGCTCACAAATTACAGGGACTTGGCTTCCCAGTTTCGCTTCGTCGCAATTATATCTGAGACCCTTGACAGATGAGTGTCACATACAAAACACACACACACACACACACATACACACACACACACTCACACACACACACACACACACAGGGTAGTTGCTGCAAGGGTCATAAACAATTCCAATTCTGAAGCTCATAAAGGGTCATTATTCTCTCCACTTAAGATCAGCAGCGTAAGGAACTACTCGTTCATACAACCAGAGAACAATCAAACAAACAATTTGGTTCCTCTGTCCTGCGCTCTCTAATTATGGCAGACAACACAAGCTGAGTGAGACTCTTGGTAAAAGGAAGAGGGTATGGGATGGTGTGGCAGGTGTGGTGTGTCAGGTGTGATAGTGTGGTAGGTATGGTGGTGTGGCAGGTGTGGTGGTGTGGCAGGTGTGGTGGTGTGGCAGGTGTGGTGGTGTGGCAGGTGTGGCAGGTGTAGTGGTGTGGCAGATGTGATGGCTTGTATTGTGACTTTTAAAATTAGAACGAGAAGCCACCAGGAATGGTGGAGAGCTCCATTTGCTAGCTCAAGACCTAAGAACATCCCATCATTTCCCCTCTTAGCCACCATCCCCACCCATCACCTCCCATTACCATCCATAACCACCCATCACCACCCATTACAACCCATTATCCCTGCCTACGTAGCACCTGAGTGACCAGGGGAACTTTTATAACCTAACAGAGACCTCGAGGCTCCTCCCTTGATCTAATTACCTCACAGAGACCTCCATTAAGACACACAGCACAGTTTCTCCTCCTTTTTCCACATTTATGGTTCTCGAATTACTTCTCCAGATTCTTTTCCAAATTACAATATTGATTAGAGAGGCGTCTTGAGGTGAGGATAGGCGGGAGTTCCCTGCGTCTAAATCCTCACTTTTATTTCATGAAACTCGCTGTCTGTGAGTACAAATAGGTGTAGTGTGACTAGCTAGACGGAGAATCGAGCCTCCATCGCTCCCATGTGCTGAATGATCAACACACGTTTGACTTCTGTTAGGTAATGAGTTATTATTGTGGTGTAGGTAAGTCTTGCATTTTATAAACCTCGTTTTGTGTGGTAGGAAATGAATGACTTAGTATACGGTTTAATTGTGTCATCTTTTTCATTTTTATTTTGGGAGTCTATGGAAACTGGTAATTATTCCTGTCTGCTCACAACTGTCTGCTCACAACTGTCTGCTCACAACTATCTGCTCACAACTCGTCTAACTAAAGACCCTCCTTTAGGAGTGTCTTTAGTTAGACGAAAACTATTTGTATCATTTCCGTAGTTCAATATCAATTGAGAAATATTTTCAGCAAAGATAACTATAGTTTCAGTGAAAAAAATTCATCGACCCCCTCAAAAATTTGTTAATGAGGAGCTTACGCACACAGCTTGAGGAGTTCGTACATAAACCCGATCTTAGTTATTATTACACAAGAAAATCCACAGACGTTGGGATCAGTCTTGAAGACGTAGTTAAGGTTATTAGTAAAGAGATCACGCAAGCGTTACGAGAGAGAGAGACAGAGGCAGAGATAGACAGACAGACAGTCAGACAAACAGATAGAGAGAGAGAGAGAGAGAGAGAGAGAGAGAGAGAGAGAGAGAGAGAGAGAGAGAGAGAGAGAGAGAGGACAGAGCTATAGCGAGAAACATATAGCGAGAGACCAGTACCGAAAGAGTGACAGCTCACAGAGTGATAGCCAGAAACCAGAGAGCGAGAAGATCGAAAAACCTTTAGCTAGACAACGAGAGAGAGAGACAGAGACAGACAGAGACAGACAGATAGACAGACAGAAAGCGAGAGAGGTCTTATTGAACCAGCAATGATCAAGGTATAAGGAAGATCTCACAAAGTTGGAAGCCCCGAGCACCATTGAGAGACGTGGGCAGTAGATCCCCGGCTCAAAGCCACGGACCTTCACCGGCGTTAATGGGGAGAGGAGAAATCTGAGACTTGTCGAGGGACTTACTCAACTCTCTCAAACTTGTTAGAAATGATCGTCATCTTCGACTGAACAAAAACCTACCGTCTAAGATCGGATTTGATGGGAAGAAATCTTGGTTCCACTCTACAGTTGTTGGTTTTTCCTCGTAGATTTACAAATAATACTAACGAACGCGAAAATAAAACGAAAGCGAGTCTGTGCCTACAACTATCGCCAAAAGTCCTCTCTCTCTAGGCTCCACCACTGCCAGCAACTCAGTCGCTAAAGACGGGAAATTTAAATGACATGACTTCCTAGACGAGATATGACTTGATAAAGTTTTCTCGCTTGGAGTGTCGAAGTAGGAGACATGAGGCAGAGGAAGTATGTATGTACCACTACTGAGGTACTACTTACCTCACGTATTAGTGCGATGGGCAGGCTTTCCTTTTTACTTTATAAACATTTAAGATGACAGTTAACTCTAACCAAACTCTATTTACATTTAGAATTCATTTAGCTTTACTTTTCCGTATGCTTCTTAATATTCTTGTTTCTGTATTTTGTTTCTAATTTATGAGGCCTGTACAGTGTGTGACTAATTAATGGTCTAAGTCGGACAGAAACGTTTTCCTAAGGTTCTTTTTCCTACGTGCGGGTTATTTATGTATTCTTCCAGTCACGGTATTGTGTTTTTTTATTTTTCATGATGATCCCGGAATCGTGTTGACAGATTTACGTAAGCTCATATATGGAAAGAAAAATATTCCTTTAAGAAAAATATTCCTTTAAGAAAAATATTCCTTTAAGAAATATATTCCTTTAAGAAAAATATTCCTTTAAGAAAAATATTCCTTTAAGAAAAATATTCTTTTAGGAAAATATTCCTTTAAGAAAAATATTCCTTTAAGAAAAATATTCCTTTAAGAAAAATATTCCTTTAGGAAAATATTCCTTTAAGAAAAATATTCCTTTAAGAAAAATATTCCTTTAAGAAAAATATTCCTTTAAGAAAAATATTCCTTTAAGAAAAATATTCCTTTAAGAAAAATATTCCTTTAAGAAAAATATTCCTTTAAGAAAAATATTCCTTTAAGAAAAATATTCCTTTAAGAAAAATATTCCTTTAAGAAAAATATTCCTTTAGGAAAATATTCCTTTAAGAAAAATTTTCCTTTAAGAAAAATATTCCTGTAACAAATCTCAGGTGTAGCTTATGTTCTAGAGGATCACGGCATTATAGGGAACGTATGTTTCATAAAAACTCTAGAATAGAGGCTGAGTTATACAGGCGTACTGTACCGACCCATACTAAGCACGTTTCTCTCAGATCGAAGCCCTCTAACACAAATATTTTTTCCAATCTATTCACAGTCTCAATTTTTCATTTTTTTTTTTTTGGTGGGGGGGAAGAAATTATCCACGGGATAATCACGAATTTAATCTCGGGGATCTGGTTCATATGAACGAGTATTAATTGAGTCCATTACCAGCCTCGGTGTTTTCACATCCACGCCCACCATTAAGCTCTTCCTCCCACCTGGGACACTGATGAAATTAATTGCCCTTATGTAAATTTGGGCACATATTTTAATAGTATCAGGTATTTTTGAAAGCAATTAATTGGATCTCATTACCTCGAAAGCTGCATATCTTAATGGCGAGAATATTCTAAATTATTCTCAAATTATATCCCCCTCACACACACATATATATATATATATATATATATATATATATATATATTCATATATATGTGTGTGTGAGGGGGATATAATATATATATATATATATATATATATATATATATATACATCGTGTCGAATAGGTAAAACTTGCTATTTTGGCTTGAATAGCAACTCTCGTCTTGGCGAATAAGGCAAACGAAAATTTGTGTATGCAATAATTTCACAAAAATCATTCTGAACCTAACGAAAAAAAATATATTTCATTGTGTTTGTTTATTATTAAATTATTGCAAACTTATTCAAAATATATTTAGTTGGATTAGGCTAAATTAAATTGCGCTTGTTATAATAAGGTTAGGTAAGTTTTCTAAAGTTCTTTTGGAACAAAATTATTAATTTTTACATTAGCATAAATGAAAAAAATATATATCTTTAAACGCATAAGAGAAAATTTTAGAAAGGACTAAATTTTAAATGAGTTCTTGCTAATTGACCAGTTTTACTGCTGTATCATAAAATAGACACATTTGCAGGGTTAGGAGACTTTAATTAGCATACGTCCTCACCAGTAGCTTTAGTAATCCTATTGAAAGTTAAAAAAAAACAAGTGAATATGTTATATAGGGAGGATAAGTGTAGTGTAGGTGGGGCGTACAAGCCAGTGCTCCAAAAAGACTTAATTAATTTCACCTGAAGACCTAAGATTAGCCTTACTATTTAGTAAAGCTGCTCTTTAGGGATGCTGAAACTTTTAATGTTCTGCTTAATTGTATTGCCAAGACTGATAACTGGTAATTCTAGGCAATCGCGTCTATGTAGATCCTCTTCTTTTTTTAAGATGAATCTACTCTCACTCCGTTTCATAAACGGTCGTGGCTATTCCTATGTATAATACAGACACTGTTCATGTTTTTAGTACTTCAAGCGTATTTGTGTTCATTAACACGAGTGTCTAAATCGCTGGCCGTCCGTCTATCCCACATAAACTTTATCACAACCCCAACACGCTATTTCATACATCCATGATTTTCTGTTTCTTCGTAGCAAGATTCCTGATTGTGGTACTGGTTGTAGTAGCCACTCAGGTCACAGTTAGGAAATGCAGTGGAAATATTACTTGTCGTGTAACGAGTTGTGTAAAGTGTTTCTTTTCTTAAATACTGATTGCTGGAAATTTGATGGGTTTTATCCGCTGATTAACCGACTAGCTTACAACTGAAAGAACCAGGATTCGATTCTGGATTTGGCGAGGCATATAGGCAAATCTTCTCACGCATTTTGCCCCTATTCACCTATAAATAAATAGATATTTGGGTGTTAGTCGGCTGTAGTGATTTGCAACCTAGGGATGATGGAATATCCGTGATTAGGCTAAGCTTTAAAATGAGCAGAGGTAGGACAGGAGTTTCTAGCCTGTAAACTGAACCAAATAAAATGAAGTTAAACAAATCAAAGAACGGGCGGGATTTGAACCCATGGCGAAGTTACCTCGTATTAGATATTAGACAAGTGAGCAAACACTAAGACATATTTATTAGAAAACGTTTCGGTCCTAGGGCCTTGATCACTTCTAACATACAGAGGTTGTTGTTGTTGTATGTTCGCCGGTACATCCGGCCCGGGTCTTCTCCAAATGGTGACCCGGCAACACACAGAGGTTGAAAAAGACTGCCTATATAGGCAGCGAGTGAGGTGTGAGTGACACATGGCGACCTGAAGAATGTCATATGGGATTCTTTAGGTCACCGTGTGTCACTCTCACCTCACTCTTCGCCTATATATACTGTCTTTTAGTGCTACTAGGTTAGATGCCGTGCTCCTCCTTAAGTGAATGTAACCTGACATGGCTGGGTCGGGGCATTGGCTTAAGCCTGTTGGAGACTTGGACCTGCCTCGCATGAACCAGTAGGCCTGCTGCAGTGTTCCTTCTTTCTTATGTTCTTATAAATATAGCATTAGAACTGGACAAGATTCTAATGCTCTATTTATTCATGTGAGAGATTTTAACCACCCAATTGATTTTCAAAATGCTGAGAAAGTTGTATTAAGCAAGTCCATGGTTGAGAGGAATATAATAGAATCACTGCCGGGTCACCATTTGGAGAAGACCCGGGCCGGATGTACCGGCGAACATACAACAACAATCTGTATGTTAGAAGTGATCAAAGTCCCAGGACCGAAACGTTTTCTAATAAATATGTCCTATGGTTTGCTCACGTGTCTTTATAAACCAATTTGTCGGTTTTTGTTACCAAAGTTTATACCAGACGTTGCTTGTACTGTTCTAGAACGGTTTATCGCCACAGAATAACCATCAGTAACCATTATATTATATGCAAGATTTAACAGAGGCTTTTATCAAGATGAGTAGAACAATCTGCCAAGTAAAGTCATTGAGTTTAACACCTTAAAATGTCTTAATCTTATTTTTTTAAGGGGTGCATCGGTAAGCCAGCAGAATACTTCAGTCAGATGGCTGAAAGCTCCAGTGGCGGGTTATCAGATGACTGAGACCTTCGTCAGGAAACACTTGTCCTGTTTCCTGACAAATTTTACCTAACTTAGCTAACACACTGGATCGCTGTAAAAATGGGCTAAACAAATATATAATTGAGAAGGGATGAGTTTGTCAAGAACCTACCTAGCATGGGTCAGTGCGTAGCTGACAAGAGGATATAAAAAAACACATCAAAAACAAACCTTTATAACCTTGACATAAAATTTACGTACATAGCTTGAAGATTATTTAACTTCTCGTAGGTAAAACATCTTGTTTATAAAAGTCTCATTTTCTAGTACGTACATTTATTTAACAATGAACCAGTAGTCTTACTACAACGCTTCTTTAATGTTCTTAAAAGATTTCATATTTAAAACCTGAAAGTTATAGAGGGAGGGTCGGGGAAATAATGGCTTCAGAGACGCCGCTCCCTCCACATTACCGTAGATCTTCAATATTGGGAAATGCACTCTAGAACCCCTTTGAAACGCTCGAGGATGGTCTGCCGTCCCAGGCTCGCAGCTCAGATATCGGGAAATTTGTTTTGTGGTGATATGCGTGAGTCAGTGAGTGGAGCGGCGGCTTTGGCGAAGGTGGTGTAGCACGGGTTATGAGTGAGAGGTCAGTTCTTATGTTGAGGTGAGTGGTGACTGCTAAACTTTGTGGTGGTGAATGGTAACTGTGTGGTGGTGCCTGTGGTGGTTAAAATGGTAATGACGGTGACTGATAAATTTGTAGTGACAGTGGTGGTGGTGGCAACTGATAATACAGTGGTAGCGACTGATATTACCTGTGGTGGTGGTGATGGGGTGGCGACGTAGTAGCGATAGTGGTGACTTACCCTGGTTATCACACACAAATACCACCCCTAGGTACGGCTTCATAAAGCTGTACCCAGAACCCAACATCATCCCAGCCACTGCTTATGGCCGCACCTGCGTCTCGCTGCCTCATACCATCACCTAAACAAACATTCCTTCCTCAATATGCGTCTGTTCATTAAATCAGGGAACGGTTGGGGGTTGAACCCATGGCAAGTAAGTTCTGAAACTCATAGGTCCGTAGTTCAAACCCCACCCGTTCCGTGATTTGTTTCCAATGGTGTTATTACGATTTCGTGAGTCATTTCGTCATTTAGATCCAGATTAAGCGTTAAAACGTACTAAATCCATAGTTGTGGGTAGGTGTGAGTTGGACCTGCCTATAATGGGTCAGTAAGCGTACTGCAAGGTCCTTCTTTTCTTTTGTTCTAATCCTCATTCACCTCTTAATTAGCGTTTCTCTCTCACCACAAACAGATAAATGTTGTGTTGCATTTGGAAGGGTCGTTTGAATTGTGATATCTTTGCACTTCTGGCAAGACAGATATTGAATGAATAATGGTGAATGTGTTTTCTTTTTCCGAATCACCCCCAAATTAATGGGAAAATGCCGGTGTTAAAACAATGATATATGTTAATTGTAGTGTTAACTTATGATAAATGTTAACTGCTGTTAATGTGAGAGGATTATCATGTTCTAAATATATGACTTCTTTTGCAGTTTATGTGAAAATCTTTTGCATTTATACTTGTCTTCACTTTAGAGTCTTCCACTGCTAACACGACCCTCGCTCTCTGGTTGTCAGAGTAGTATTTATTTAAACGCTAAAACCTCGGTGGTCACTGAAGGACTAGTGAAGGCTCAGTCCGCTACCTGAGCGACAGACAAGTTGCATAGTTGTACTCGCTTCTTCAGCACTTGAGAGGTAGTGAGAGAGAGAGTAGTTGGTGCATACATCTGTTAACAGACCGTCAGTTGCCTACATCTGTTAACAGACCGTCAGTTGCCTACATCTGTTAACAGACCGTCAGTTGCCTACATCTGTTAACAGACCGTCAGTTGCCTACATCTGTTAACAGACCGTCAGTGGCCTTATCTGTTAACAGACCGTCAGTTGCCTACATCTGTTAACAGACCGTCGGTTACCTACATCTGTTAACAGACCGTCAGTTACTTACATCTCTTAACAGACCGTTAGTTGCCTACATCTGTTAACATACCGTCAGTTGCCTAACATACACATATAACCCGGCCTCCATCCCCAGGCTAATATCAACAAAATCCTGCAATGAAAGCCTCAATTAAAGCCAGTGTACATACAAGCTTGCTTCTGCTTGCTATTTGCTCGGGTCGAGTTACTCATACCTGTGAGGTCTCAATATGTGATATAACCCCCGGGTGGGTGTGCTCTACTGCATCCTGCCCAAGAGCAAAGACGCCAGTAGGAGTATATTGTGGGGTTCCTAGGTACCTATTTCTGAGCATATAGCAGCTCCGTATGTGTGATTTGAAGGGCAGTTTTGTGTTTTGTCACGAGCCTATTGGTGTCCGGGCCGGTAATGTCTTCACTACAGTAATTTAGGGAGTTAGTGGCAGCGCTCGGCTCACAACCATGAAGGTCTGCGTGTTCCGTGGCCTGGTAGGCAACGCTCTCGCCTCACACACTGAGTGATTGTGGTTCAATCCCCGGCGGGGTGAAAACACTAGGCGTGTTTCCTTTCACCTGCTGTCCCCATTCACTTGCAAGTAAGTAGGTACCTGGGTGTTAGTGGACTGGTGTGGGTCGCATCCTGGGGGATAATGGAAATAAGACAGACAATCCTCGATAACGCACTGACTTTCTTGGGTTATCCTGGATGGCTAACCCTCCGGGGTCAAAAAATCAGGAAAAATGGTGTATCACTTAACACCTTCTGTCTCACGATATCGTAATGACACGATTGCAAACAAACCATACCACGGGTGGGATTCGAAGTGGCGTAAGCCACTGAACCTAGCTGGCCCAGTGGCTTACGCGACGGTCTGGAGTTTTGAGACTCTCTAACTGCGGGTTCGAACCCCACCCGTGGTATGGTTTAACACCTTCTGTCTCTGTTACATAGGAAAAAACAGATACCTAGGAGTTAGTTTCATATTGTGGGTCACATCCTGGGGAAGAGAACTTGAAAAGGCCTGCAATGGAAATAAGCCACACTACCTGGCTTTCTCTGGGTTATCCCGGGTTATTAACCTTCCCAGTAAAGTCTTCTTCAACCAGAGAAAACGAGGGGAAAATGCCATCATTTCATTAATTCCATTTTCTAGAGGGACATCAAGTTGAATACAAACATGAAGAGCGTCTGACTCACGCCCAGTAGACGGTGGATTGAGCCTCTACCATGTCCTGCACCGAATGATCCACAGGGGTTTAGCGCTTAACATGAATTACTTATTTTTAATTCCCATTTTCTAGAATTCTACCATCAAATGTATTCTCTAGTTTATAATTCTAGAACAAGCCATTAAGCTAGGTTAAAAAAACAAAAAGCATAATCCTGCGACTTATAAATGGTCCAGGTCAGACCGAAACATCGTTATTTTCTTTTTTCTCATATGTATGGGTTATATATGTATTGCTTAGGTTGTAACCATCCACATGTTATGACTTACAAGAAAGTCTCAATAACTGACATTCCTCATCTTCCTTATGACATTATAGATAATTAATGGTTATAATCTCAAACCATAATTTTTAAAGGGGTGGACTGGTAAGCCAGTGGAAGGCATCGGTCAAATGACCAAAAGCTTCAGTGGTGGGTCATCATATGACTAAGATCCTCGTTGGGAAACACTTGTCCGGTTTCCTGACAAGCCTTACCTACCGTAACCTCTGTAGGACCCCTACGAGATTAGTGCTTCCCAGTGAATATATAAATACTGCATTTATTTCGTTGAATGAACGCTGCTGTGAGCAGTACACTGAACGCGCGAGCAGTGTAAACAGCGACGTGAGAGGCGAGCAATACACTGAACGCGCGAGCAGTGTAAACAGTGACGTGAGAGGCGAGCAATACACTGAACGCGCGAGCAGTGTAAACAGTGACGTGAGAGGCGAGCAATACACTGAACGCGCGAGCAGTGTAAATAATGACGTGAGAGGCGAGTAATATACTGAACGCCGTGCAGTGTAAACAGTGACGTGAGAGGCGTGCAGTGTAATCAGTGACGTGAGAGGCGTGCAGTGTAAACAGTGACGTGAGAGGCGAGTAATATACCGAGCCGAGGAACTTGCCTTTGCATCTGGACAAATATAAAGTTTCCATTTCCATTTATTTTCTCATTTTAGTGTCCTAAATTACTCGCTCGAGCTATATTTTTTTTAAAAGACGTGCAATATATATATCTTTTTTTTTTTACGTTTTAATTGCGCTTCAGATAAATTCTTGTCGGGGCAGATGGGCTGGGAAGAATTATTAAAAATGTTTCTGGTTGTTATTTTCCCCGTGGAGGAATAACTAAAATGTATATTACGAAATGGTTGGTTGGTTAATGGAGGTTTGAAACCTATCTACTGCACGAGGGCCATTAAAGCTGCAGGTAACCTGGACGTAGATATTACAATAAACTCCCAGAGTATATACATTGAGAGGCATTAACAACTCGGTGTATATACACTGAGAGGCATTAACATCTCGGTGTATATACACTGAGAGGAATTAACATCTCGGTGTATATACAATGAGATGCAGTAACATCTCGGTGTATATATACTGAGAGGCATTAACATCTCGGTGTATATATACTGAGAGGCAGTAACATCTCGGGTGTATATACACTGAGAGGCATTAACCTCTCGATGTATATACCCCATTTCACGAAATAAGTTTACTCACCCATAATATACATTAAACATTCGAAGTTGTGCAAAAGATTCATGCAAAAATAATATATGTTAAACATCTGAAAAAATCTAAGAATACAAATTAAAAATAATATTGCAAAACAATATATCATTTATCATAGTTTTTTTTTTTATTTCTCATGCATAGAATACATTCAATATGTCTTCCTCTTTTTAGTCTTCCTCCTCTTCGTCTTCTTTCTCCTCTTCGTCTTCTTCCACCTCTTCGTCTTATTCTTGCTCTTCGTCTTCTTCTTCTTTCTGTTCTTCATCCTCTTCGTCTTCTTCCTCTTCGTCTTCTTCCTCTTGTTTCTCTTTGTCTTCTTCCTCTTCGTCTTCGTTTTCTTCCTCTTCGTCTTCTTCCTCTTATTCCTCGTCTTCCTTTTCCTCTTAATCGTCTTCATCTTCTTCGTCTTCTTCTTCCTCTCCCAATCCTCTCTCCTACCTATTTTCCATCTTATAGTTTTTTTGTTTCTACCTCCTAGTCCTCCTCCTTCCCCTCTTTCCCCTCCTTCCCTTCCTCCTCCTCCCCCTCCTCCTTCTCCTCCTCCTCCTCTCCTCCTCCTCCTCCTTCCCTCCTCCTCCTCCTCCTCCTTCTCCTCCTCCTCTCCTCCTCCTCCTCTCATCATCATCATTCAGCGTTTTTTACTACTTCTCCATTTCCTTCAATTTTACTCTTCTCCTGCTCTCTCTTATCGTCCCATCTTCTCCATTATTATCGTTTCCTGCTTCATCTGATTCAACAAGGTTCCTCTTTACATAATTATTAGATTTAAAACAACGGTTCGCACGTCACTGGTCGTAGATGAGTGAGCACGTCACTGGTCGTACATGAGTGAGCACGACACTGGTCGTACATGAGTGAGCACGACACTGGTCGTACATGAGTGAGCACGACACTGGTCGTACATGAGTGAGCACGACACTGGTCGTACATGAGTGAGCACGACACTGGTCGTACATGAGTGAGCACGACACTGGTCGTACATGAGTGAGCACGACACTGGTCGTACATGAGTGAGCACGACACTTGGCGTACATGAGTGAGCACGACACTGGTCGTACATGAGTGAGCACGACACTGGTCGTACATGAGTGAGCACGACACTGGTCGTACATGAGTGAGCACGACACTGGTCGTACATGAGTGAGCACGACACTGGTCGTACATGAGTGAGCACGACACTGGTCGTACATGAGTGAGCACGACACTTGGCGTACATGAGTGAGCACGACACTGGTCGTACATGAGTGAGCACGACACTGGTCGTACATGAGTGAGCACGACACTGGTCGTACATGAGTGAGCACGACACTGGTCGTACATGAGTGAGCACGACACTGGTCGTACATGAGTGAGCACGACACTGGTCGTACATGAGTGAGCACGACACTGGGCGTAGTGCCCCTTGTATCGTCTCTCATTTTTGTTCCTATGCTGGACACATTTTATACAAACTTCTTCCTAAATTCTCTTACTTATAATTATTTTATGACATTCCTTGTGTGTGATATATATATATATATATATATATATATATATATATATATATATATATATATATATATATATATATATATATATATATATATATATATATATATTATATATAAGTATATATATATATATATATATATATATATATATATATATATATATATATATATATATATATATATATATATATATATATATATATTATTTATTTATTTATTTATTTATTTATCGACAAATTTAGAGATTTCTTCCTAAGCTGTTTGAGTATTTTCTTCCCATACCGTATAATTAAAAAATCGAATGAAATTTAGAAAAAACGTGAATAACCAGTTTGCCTACCGATATACATATGAGCACTTTAAAACCATTGCTTTCTTTCAAAATTGGTCTAAAGTAGACACCAATGCAGTGTAGTGTGATTCTTTATTGCCAAAGTTTCGCCCACACAGTGGGCTTTATCGAGTCACCAACAGAGTTGTTAGTGACTTGATAAAGCCCACTGTGTGGGCGAAACGTAGTCGATTATTAATCGCATTATACTGCATATGTGTCTACTTTTCCATCCAAGTAATGTACTGGTGACAGTAGTGAGGAAGGAGCACATGTTGAACAACAAGCATTATATTCAGACAACGTTTTACTCTGTGTAGACCTTTTTGACTTCTTTGGGCTCTACACAGAGCGAGATGTCGTCCATATAAAAGCTCGTTCTGCCATGTGTCAGCTGTTGAACTGTAGTTTCTAGCTCATGGTAACCGCCATTAACATCAGCTATGGCCCGCTGCTTCTCAACTAATGGGAACACCTACAGAGTTTTTGAGCATTGCTTAAACGGATGTTAGTTTATGTGTGTTTTTTACAGGCTATGAGCTGTTATCTTACCTCCGTTTATTTCAAATCTCAGTTTTATCTGAGATATATTCCGCTTCCACTCTCTCGTTTCCCAAGATGCCACCCAGAGCCTTCGCCTAACACCTTGGTACCTATTTACTGCTAGGTGAACAGGGGCAGCAGGTGTAACAGAACGCGATGTAACCAGGGGAGGTTTAAATCTGCACGAGTTATTTACGGTAACTCTTAGAAGAGCAAGAGATTAGAAGAGTCAAGAGGATTGGAGGATGTGGCCGGTAAAGGAAGAGGATTGGGAAGGGAGGAGGAAGAGTGGAAGTCAAAGGAGAGGTCAAAGAGACACGGGATGAAAGAACAGCATTGTGGAACGGGATAATTTACCCCTGGATGTCATGTGTTAATTGTGTGTAGGAGATGATGTTTCCTTTGATGTTCTTGCCTCCCAGGACGCATACCAGGTATGATACATGTTTCCTGGAGACTCCTTCATGACTACACTTTAGCAGTTCACTGTGTTATTCCTTTTCGCTCTGTTCGTTCTTTCATTTTTTTTACTGTTCACTCCACTTGTTTACGTCCAGCTCATTTTCTTACTACTAGTGGTACTTTTCCAAGTCTGAACGTTTCCTGGCAACGCTCAGCCACCTCGTTGACAAACATATCTCTGCATTTCCTTGGCTTGCTTATTATAACCTACATATACACTTTTATAAATTTATATAATGTAACGTATGGTAACCTAACCCCACCTAACTTAACCTAGCCTTACCTAACCTAGAATACGCATCCTAAACAGCAACACACAGTTATATATTCGATTTTTCATCCCTTGACACTATTATTCAACATACAGTCCACTCCCTTATAGGTCATAGTAATTATATATTATAATATTTTAATAGTAATAATTTTACATCTGTCGCACATCACCCTGGAATTTTTACAAGGGAAAAAACCACGTGAACTTTTTTCTTCCCCTGGGTATCAGTCTGCAAGTTACTATTTACAGGAGAATCTGGCTGTAAGAATCGTAAACGAGTGAGGGTCGATTGTTAAATTTATTTGCATGATCGAACACAATTCACTGCGACAAATTTCCCAGCAATGTAAGCCAGCAGACCAAACACAAACAGCATATACATTCTTTTTCACACAAATGAAAAAAGAGCAGCAATAGTGCAAGTGTTCGACATCTCTATCAAGCTTCCGTTTCACACCTATTAGACAGGACGGTTGTAATTCCCTGGGTTGTTGCTGTCTACTAGCTTATCTGTATATATATATATATATATATATATATATATATATATATATATATATATATATATATATATATATATATATATATATGAGTGTGTGTGAGTGTGTGTTTAAAAGCGTACACACACACACACACACACTCACACTGTGTTTTCCTGGGGCTTTCTTTACCTCAACCCTGGATTCTCTAAAGACAAATTTCACCCATAAAATTTTATTATGGCGTGAATCTTCAAGAATGTGTAGCCTGTCGCCAGAGAGAGACGCGTGTTGTTTAGTGTTGGCTTGAAAAATGTTAGTTATTGTAGCTTGCAACACCCCAGGGTGAGTGATGACTGATGACTGGTGCACTGTGTCCTGTGGGATAACTGATACACTGTGTCCTGGGTGATGACTGATACACTGTGTCCTGGGTGAGTGATAGTGACAGAATGTATCCCGGGTATTCAGTGATAATGACAATTTCTTGGGTGATGACAGTGACAAATTGTCATTATCATCGTTTGGCGTACTATACACACAACAAGGCTCGAGTCCCCGTCCATTTTATCTGTTATCTGTGGCAAACCAAGAGATGTATTGTTCAGACACAGAGGTTACATTACGATGATTTTACAAAGAACACTTCTGTGATATGGTTGCATCAGTTGCACCAGCTTTGACTCTACTGTCTCATCCCACAGTCCCAGAATGTGTCCTGGTACATCTATTCTCATACCCCTCAAGGCACTCTTCTGTTAACCCAATTTACGTCGTAATGGTAAAACACTGCCCCTGCTTCCCCCCCCTACCCTCTATCCACACACACACATCCATATGCATAGATAAATAGACAAGCTCAGAGACAATACGAGAATGACATAGCATCAAAAAAAAATCTGACCCAAAGTTGTTACACAGCCACATCAGGAGGATAATGACAGTCAAGGACCAGGTAATCAGGCTGTGGAAGGAAAGAAGGGAGCTCACAGGGAGCGACCTGGAAGTATGTGAGGCGCTCAGCTCACGATTCAGGAAGGTATTCACAATAGAAACAGAGAGGCTTCCAGCATACTGTGGTGGTAGGGTGCATCAGCAAGTGCTGGACACACTGCACACAACCGAGGAGGAGGCAAAAAAACTGTTAGGGGGAACTAGATATATCAAAGGCGGTGGGCCCAGATAATATCTCTCCTTGGGTCATGAGAGAGGGAGCAGATGCACTGTATGTACCACTAACAACAATCTTCAATAAATCTATCGAAACAGGGAAACCGCCTGTGGTGTGGAAGACAGCAAATGCAATCCCAATTTTTAAGAAAGGAGACAGACAGGCTGAACTAAATTACAGACCTGTGTCGCTGATATGTATTGTATGTAAAGTTATGGAGAAGATTATCAGGAAAAGAGTGGTGGAACACCTAGAACGGAATGAACTAATACATCACAATCAGCACGGCTTCAGGGAAGGAAAATCCTGTATCACGAACCTATTGGAGTTCTATGACAAGGTAACAGAAGTAAGATAGGAGATAGAGGGATGGGTAGACTGCATCTGCTTGGACTATAAGAAGGCTTTCGACACAGTTCCACACAAGAGACTTTCAAAAGCTATAGGAGGGAAAGTACTGTAATGGATCAGGGAATAACTGACAGGACCTAAACAACGTGTGTTGGTTCGAGACAAGGTGTCAGAGTGGGTGCATGTGTAGAGTGGGGTTCTACAAGGGTCAGTCCTAGGTCCGGTGCTGTTTCTTGAATATGTGAAAGACCTGACGGAAGGGATAGATTCAGGTGTCCCTGTTCGCAGACGATGTGAAGCAAATGAGGAGAATAAAAGCGGACGAGGATCAGGTAAGCCTACAAGTGGATCTGGACAGGCTGAAAGCCTGGTCCGACAAATGGCTCCTGGAGTTTAACCCCACCAAGTGGAAAGTTATGAAGCTTGGGGAAGGTCAAAGAAGACCGCAGACGGAGTACAGCCTAAGAGGTCAAAGTTTGCAAAACTCATTCAAGGAAAAGTATCTTGGAATGAGCATCATAGCAATAACTGCTGCAACATATGGGCGCCTGGCAAACCCGAGAATAGCCTTTCGACGTCTAAGTAAGGACACATTCACGACACTGAACACCGTGTACGTTAAGCTCATATTGGAGTATGCAGCACCGGTATGAAAACCTCACCTGGTCAAACAAATCAAGAAATTAGAGAAAGTGCAAAAGTTTTCATCAAGACTAGTCCCGGAGCTGAAGGGTATGTCCTACGAGGAGAGGTTAAGAGAAATCATCCTGACAACACTGGAGGACAGGAGGGATAGGGAGGACATGATAACGACATATACAATACTGAGAAGAATTGACAAAGTGGATAGAGACAGGATGTTTCAGAGATGTGACACAGCAACAAGGGGTCACAGCTGGAAATTGAAAACTCAGATTAGTCACAGGGATGTCAGGAAGTATTTCTTCAGTCATAGAGTTGTCAGGAAGTGGAACAATCTGGAGAGTGATTTAGTGGAGGTAGGATCCATAAATAGCTTTAAGAAGAGCTACGATAAGGCTCATGGAGCAGGGAAAGTGTGGACCTAGTAGCGATCAGCGAAGAGGCGGGGCCAGGAGCTATGAATCGACCCTTGCAACCACAAATAGGTGAGTACAAATGAGTAAGAATTCACACACATGGATCACACTTCTAACAATTGTCATTCTTTTATATTTTTATTGACTGTCTATCATTTACGATGTATTTTATTGAAAAACATTTAAACTTATGCAATAAAAACTTATTAGTGCTCTCGTAAATAGGTATCTTAGTGTTACTCAGCTGTCATGGGTAGCATCCTGGGGAAGGCCAAGACAAAAAAAAAAATAAACCACACTTCTTTCTTTTAATATCCTCTGTCATATTATCGATAATAATAATAATAATAATAATAATAATAATAATAATAATTATTATTATTATTATTATTATTATTATTATTATTATTATTATTATTATTATTATTATTATTATTATTATTATTATTATTATTATTATTATTATTATTATTATTATTATTATTATTATTATTATTATTATTATTATTATTTTACGGTGCCCCGTGGCCTGGTGGCAAAAGCTCTCGCTTCACACAGTGAGCGTCCGGGTTCGATTCCCGGCAAGGGTGGAAACATCGGACGTTTCTTTACATCGGTTGTCTATGTTCACCCATTAGTAAAATGGGTACCTGGGTGATAGCCGACTGGTGTGAGTCGCATCCTGGGACAAAACTGACCTAATTTTCCCGGAATGCTCTGCATAACAAGGGGCTTTCTATTTAGTAGTATGTCATTGATGTCAATTAGGCCTGTATACCTTGTACATATACTTGTAGTAAATAAAGATGTTATTTTTACAAGTACATACAAGGTATACAGTCCTAGCTGACAACAATGACATACTACTATATAAAAAGCCCCTTGTTATGCAGAGCATTTCGGGGAAATTTGGTCAGTTTTGTCCCAGGATGCGACCCACACCAGTCGACTAACACCCAGGTACCCATTTTACTGATGGGTGAACATAGACAACCGGTGTAAGGAAACACGTCCAATGTTCCCACCCCTTCGCCGGGAATCGAACCCGGACCCTCACCGTGTGAAGCGAGAGGTTTAGCCACCAGGCCACGGGGCACTTGTCTTCCATGACGTACTGACTTTCTTGGGTTATCTTGGGTGGCTAGTATCCCCCGGGTTAAAAATCCCAACAAATATTATCTTTAACCTTTTACAATGTAAAAATAAAATATATATGCTAGTCTCCTACTGAAAATAGAGAACGAAAACCTGTCCGGCGCGTTCATATATAGAAAATGAAATTTTTGGCTGGAAACTCAAATAAATTATATTAGAAACGAAAATCGATTATTAAAAAAGCAAAATAGTACAATACCTTGACTGGAACAATACACAAATAACCCACACATAGGAGAGAGGAGCTTGTGACGACGTTTCGGTCCCACTTGGACCATTTACTAGTCAATGATATTGGTAAGAAAGGAATTGTTGATGCAAATGGATATAAGACTTAAGTTTATACACACCGAGAGGTGTATGTCTCAGTGTATATACACCGAGAGGTATATGTGTCTCAGTGTATATACACCGAGATGTATATGTCTCTCAGTGTATATACACCGAGAGGTATATGTCTCTCAGTGTATATACACCGAGAGGTATATGTCTCTCAGTGTATATACACCGAGAGGTATATGTCTCTCAGTGTATATACACCGAGAGGTATATGTCTCTCAGTGTATATACATACACCGAGAGGTGGATTATCACGGTTACTAACACATGGGTTAATGTTCAAGGACCCTAATGGAAATAAGTCACTTTAACTTTGTTAAAAGGATTATCCTAGGTAATTTAAACTGTGTAAGTAAGAAAGTAAGTTTATTCAGGTATACACAAATACAGTTACATAGATTATCATACATAGCAGCATATGTGTTTATGAACCTAGGATAACCCCCAAAAAAGGGACTTATTTCCATTGGGGGTCCTTTATGATAATTGTATTTATCACGTCAATTCATGACGTGATAAAGCTCTACATATAATCAAGAATAAATCTTGAGATAAAAAAAAAGATGAGAGATAAAGATTTTATTTCTTTGCAAGGTTACAATGTGTATTGTAATTTGTTAAGTACAAAGTCATTATCATGCCGGGGCATTTCGAAGACTCTATTTCGTGTCTCTCCACACACTAACCTGTGGACAATACTCCAGTACATGAAGTTGGTGGGTTGGTTAGTAAGTTCATTCGGGTACAGGTCCACATAAATACACTTACATAAATTATCATACATAGCAGCATATGCAGAACAACCACTGTGGAAAAAAAATAGTGAAATTCCAAGCACTTTCGTGGTTTCTCACATTATCAAAAAACTGTGTTTCTTGATAATGTGAGAAATCACGAGAGTGCTTGGAATTTCACTATTTTTTCACAGAGGTTGTTCTGCATATTGTGATATTACCTGTTTACTGTGATCTTATTGCATAGCAACATATGTGTAGATTACCCAGGATAACCCAAAAAAAGTCAGACAAAGCGACTTATTTCCATTTCCATTTTAACTAAACAAGGGTCATTAAACATACACGTAACCTTTCCAACCCCCTGACGAGATTACTTTAATTCCTAAAATAGGGATTAAAGTAAGGTCACAGCATATACCCGTCTCGGTACATGTTTCCATTGGATAACATTTCTTAATAGCAGCCATAATTGCGCTTAAAAAATAATTGGTTAATGTTTCGTTGCGTGGATGGCTTGAGTTTTGACTTAATTTTTAATTCAGGGAGTAATATTAATTATCAGGCCAACCGATAAATTAAATATTAGCCGAATATTTTTTTATTCGATGTAACATCCCCCCCAATGAAAAGCAGGGGTGCCACTAGCACGTTGAGACAACACAATAAGTGTCAGGGGCCCAAGGCTGTTCAACTGCCTCCCAGCGTACATAAGAGGGATTACCAATAGACCCCTGGCTGTCTTCAAGCAGGCACTGGACAGGCACCTATAGTCGGTACCTGACCAGCCAGGCTGTGGTTCGTACGTTGGACTGCGTGCGGCCAGCAGTAACAGCCTGGTTGATCAGGCCCTGATCCACCATGAGGCCTGGTCACAGACCGGGCCGCGGGGGCGTTGACCCCTGGCTCGGGATAACTTGAAAAAGCCAGGTAATGTGGCTTCTTTCCTTTGTGGTCCTTTTGAACCTCGTTCCCAGAATGCCACCTGTAACAGTCAGCTAATAATAATAATAATAATAATAATAATAATAATAATAATAATAATAATAATAATAATAATAATAATAATAATAATAATAATAATAATAATCTTAATTAGTGCATAAGGTATACAGGTCTAGCTGACATCAGTGACGTACTACTAGTATATAGGAAGCCCCTTGTTATGCAGAACATCAAAATTTAATGGTTATAATCATAACCATGATTTTTAAAGGGCTGGACCGGTAAGCCAGCGGAAGGCCTCGGTCAGATGACCAAAAGCTGCAGCTGTGGGTCATCATATGACTAAGACCCGCGTCAGGAAACACTTATTCTGTTTCCTGACAAACATTGTACCTACCTACCTATGGAGAGCATTTCGGGCAAATTAGGTTAATTTTGTCCCAATGATGTGACCCACACCAGTCAGCTAACACCCAGGTACCTATTTTACTGATAGGTGAACATGGACAGCAGGTGTCTCAAGGAAACACGTCCTAATGCTTCCACCCGTACCGGGGATCGAACCCCTCGGTACGGGGGTTCATCTGCTAGATGAAAAGGGGTAACAGGTGTGGAAAAAAACATGTCCAGTGTCTTCAATCGTCCCACGATCAAACCCAGTTTCTTTGGTTGTGAGCCAAAGGCATTACTACTTGAGCCACTAGCCACTTCAACGCTCACATAAGAGTAAACAAAAAACGTATTCTGGCCACCGCGGTCACCGACCCTCCCTCATAACCTCACTTTTATTGACGTTTTGGGAATTTCCAGGTTGTTGTTGATGTAATGTGACCTGTTGCTCATTCCTGTGTAGCCAGGATCGATACTTAGGCTGAGCGAGAAGTATGGGCAAGTTTCCTTCAACTTGTTGCCTATTATTCACCCAGCAGAGTACAAGCTTTTGTAGATGGCATCCTGGGTATCCAAAAGCTTCTTACACCTGCTATCGGTGTGGACTTTAAAAAACGTACATTGAACTCCCCCCCTCCCTCCTTACATCACCTTTGGATTCTCTCACAAGTACCTTGCGCTTGTTCGTTTTTGAGTCCGCCCTTCCCATGTGCCTTATCAGTCCTCCTCGCCACGCCAGTCTCTGACCCACGATTGAGTTGAGGAGGGACTTGTACCTCCTCCCATGGGAGACATAGGTCTCACGACACTCCCAAGACAGGGAGCCAAGGCCGTGTCACCATCTGGTAAAGACCCGGACCGGGAGAGTACCGGTGAATCAACAACAACAACCACGATCGCCTTAGCTACTGGGTTAAGCCCTGGTACTATCCCTTCCACTCATAACCTTCCTCTCACCAACCTGTTCTTCCACTATCCCCACTTCCCCGCTCACCCTCTTTACCTAGAAGTCAATACGTACATAGGTGTTAGTTGACTGGTGTGGGTGGCATCCTGAGGGATGTTAATGTACCTTACATAGGGCTGGGCTGTGTAATAAGCTGAGACAGAACAACAGCTCTTAGCTTCAAATTCATATGTCAAAATATCCAGCCTTTGTTCAAACCGTCATTGTAAAATTTATATAATTTTAACAGCCTGGTTGATCAGGCCCTGATCCACCATGAAGCCTGGTCACAGACCTGGCCGCGGGGGCGTTGACCCCCGGAACTCTCTCCAGGTATACTCCAGGTATTTATTTATACACTAAACAAGAGATATTAATTTAAAATGTATATTGTTTTACATATGGGCTCATCCACCTGTCAGGAGCATTCCATCTGCTACAGTCAGATACAACAGAGTAACACTGCAAGCTCTCACTTAAACTTATTGTGTATAAATTATTTATTTTGTATTTAAATCATCCAGTTTCACTTGTTTTGACTCGATACAAGCAGCACAAAACAAGTCGATACATAGCATTAGGTAGTGTGTCAGTCTCTGGCTTAATGTTTAGGATTAAGACTCCCCGTTTCCTTGAATGACCCTACATGAACGGTGGATCAAGCCTCCACCTCTCCTTCCACTCAATATAACCTACATTGCTTTAGCATTTTGCGTAATTACAGTGCAATATCTACAGCAAACGACGATCAGGGTATTCAGAGAGATCTGGGTGTCATCCCGATCTCCCGAATACCGGAATACTAAAGAAGAGTGATACCGTATGATAATAAACACATACTGTTGAAGTATCTTTATTTATTACATAAATTATCCAGCACAGCTGGATTACATGCTCTCTAGATAGCTAGATACACTTAAATAATACACTCCAATACACATTAAGAATATTTATGATGTATTAGTAATAATAATTTTAGTAATATAAATCGTGTCATGTACACATTATCACCCTATATAAAAAGGTATATGAGTTTATTGCCACTTTTTGGTTCATTGCTAACCACCTTTTACCCTATGTTCATCACACCTGTGTTGGACAAGTGTTGTCACATGACCACTAACTGTTAACTTATCCCTTTCTCTCCCTCTCCCTCTCTCTATGTCTCTCTCTCTCTCTCTCTCTCTCTCTCTCTCTCCCATACACACACATATATATATACTATATCTTTCTATCTATATATGTATCTGCCTTTCCACGATGACAATATATCTAGTGTCAACTTGTTCACCTTGAAATTGTAGTGGGCAGATACAAAGAAAAATATGAAATGAGAATTTAAGCCAGTTACTCCTTCCTAGAGGACTTTTTTTTCGTCATATCCACCTGGGAATAGATTGGCTCTACCTTGATCTTCTGTTGCTTCTTGGCGAGGACTTGCTCCACCTGGGCACCATCTGCAGTTGGTCTTGAAATTGGGATGCACGCGTAGTGACTCCCCACCACCTGTAACAACATTGTAGATTAACCGACCTTTAAAACCTATCGATACGCAAGGGTCATTAAGGCTTCATGTTACCCGTCCACCAAGACTCAGGAAATTAAGGCTTCATGTTACCCGTCCACCAAGACTCAGGAAAATATTAATCCCAATTATGAGCCTACTGGGATTAAAGCAGCAAACTCTAAAGGGTATATATACGTATTGAGATAAATATATCTAACCCTCCATGTGCACTTGCAATGTTGCTTTCAGTGTACACTCTTTGCTAAACAAATATATATATATATATATATATATATATATATATATATATATATATATATAGCTCTCAGCCCAGAACAGAATTCGAACCTGCGCACTCTGCGCAGGTTCGAATCCTGTTCCTGTACATTTTTGCCACAGCAGAACCCTGGTAAGTATGGTAACCTTGCCAAAGCTAGGCGTCTTATCTCATACCCCTGAGCACCAGGCTTGTGATAAGTTATTTCGTCTCGTCCTGCCACATGCGCTCTTTGTAAATAATCTCGCCTAGCAGGCGATGCCTTTTGTGAGAGAGATTACCTTTTTACACAGGGTTTGTACCATTAATACAAGGATTTAACTTTCATACAAGGTTTCAACTTTCATACAAGGTTTCAACTTTCATACAAGGTTTCAACTTTCATACAAGGTTTCAACTTTCATACTAGGTTTCAACTTCATACAAGGTTTCAACTTTCATACAAGGTTTCAACTTTCATACAAGGTTTCAACTTTCATACAAGGTTTCAACTTTCATACAAGGTTTCAACTTTCATACAAGGTTTCAACTTTCATACAAGGTTTCAACTTTCATACAAGGTTTCAACTTTCATACAAGGTTTCAACTTCCATACAAGGTTTCAACTTTCATACAAGGTTTCACACAAGGTTTCAACTTTCATACAAGGTTTCACACAAGGTTTCAACTTTCATACAAGGTTTCACACAAGGTTTCAACTTTCATACAAGGTTTCACACAAGGTTTCAACTTTCATACAAGGTTTCACACAAGGTTTCAACTTTCATACAAGGTTTCACCCACCGATGGGGGCGCCTGATAGAGCTCCTATGGTTTCAGTAGCTACAGCAGCTTCAAGGGTTTCTCCTAGATAGCCTTCAAGGGGTGGTGCCATGATACTGGTGAAGGACTCTTGATCCAAGGAGTTAAAGCAACTTTCCCCTTCCTTAGGTCTAACCTGATCTCCTCCCATTCCTCAAGAGCTGTTTGACCCTACGTATTTAGCGTTTCCCCATAATTATACCTCATTAATTTAACGTAAATGGGATTGGGTCACCTTAATTAGTCTAATATTCACGGGGAAGCGCTAAACACGCTAATCTTAGGCAAATTCTTAAGACTGGTAACAAAAAAATAATGCGGTTTGCCATTAACGTTAGTTTTGAAGCAAAAATGAAAATAATTGCATATCAAAATTGTCTTTAAACTATTTTTAATGTTGTAAATGAATGGTATACAATACCGACAAGATAAGGAACTAGACACATGTACAACATCTGGATATCTTTATCTGTAGATGTTTCGCCAAGCAGTGGCTTTATCTATACAAGGACATTATGTTCTTGTAATGGCGAAACGTCTACAAATAAAGATTCCAAGATGTTGCACATGTGTATAATTCTTCATATTTTAAATGCTTTATAGTGGAGAGAACATTCATTCAGGAGTTTCTAATTTGCGAAACTCATTTTTTTTAAATGAATTGAGAATTGTAAGGTAGAACACACACTGTGCAGAGGAAATCTATATTTCTGTGACGACGTTTTCCTCTAGAGTGTTTTAATGTCTTGATTTGACAGAGCGAAACATATTGCGAGGTACATGAATTCCGAAAAACTGGACTGAGAAAGCCCACGAAGCAACTAATAAACAGTAATAATGGTACAATTACCGACAAAATGTAAATGTTTCTCTCTCCAGGAGCTTTGTCAAGCCGAAATATCGCCACAATAAAATGTCACATTACTTGCATCTGTGTCCATTTACTTATCTTATAAACATTTGAACTGTTGTATTCGTATGCAAACCTGCACATAGTGTGCTTCCACCTGAGTCTCAAACGAGAAAACCATCGTAAGGTTTGTTGATCTAAAGAACCAGATAGGATGTCATTACCTCCTTGTTGGATGACGTGAAGTGATTCAGTTTGTCGTACTCAGAATTTCCAGGATCTGAAAATATTAATCAAGGTATATAATGTCTTTGTGTATAAGCAGTAAGAGTAAAATTTGTGATAAAAATGCATTGAACAATAGTAGATGGATAGTTAATGATCACGTGTTAGATTTGGCGAGGGGTTGAAGACTAAGTTAGTTGTGG
Source organism: Cherax destructor (assembly GCA_009830355.1). Lineage (NCBI taxonomy): Eukaryota > Metazoa > Arthropoda > Malacostraca > Decapoda > Parastacidae > Cherax > Cherax destructor. The sequence goes on from WNWK01000041.1 coordinate 786,299, forward strand.
TAAGGATCTGTAATCTAATGTTTAGTAAAAGAATGAGGTTTTTCGCGTGAAAAAATTTTTGTATCAAAAGTATCTTTTTGTATTATTATCATTATTATTATGATTATTATTATTATTATTTTTTATTATTATTACTGTTATTATTGTTATTTTTATCATTATCATTAGAAGACAGAGACAATAGTACGAGAAGAGCAACAGTGGTACCGTAGTCTCCATAGTATAAGCAGTTAAGAGGGGTCTCAGGAGCTAGACTATACAACTGATCATGGGAGACTGGTAATATTTTGTTCGTCTGGACGCTGAAGTTGTCTTCTAACATGGTTCTTAGACTGCTGATGACCTATTTATTGTTAACCTAACCTCTGGTGAACAGTAATGGGTATCAGTGATCACACAACCCATGGCTTGCCGGTGTTGTGTATGGTTAGACGTATTTAGGTTTGCCAGCGCTGTTAAAGTTATATTAATGGTAAACAAAAACGATAAACTGATGAATAAAATACATATGCAACACTTGGGTATCTCCATTGCCGGAAGGTTTCGTCTACACAACAGGCTTCTTCAGTAGAAGACAATCTGTTTTTTAAATGGATACAGTGGATGAATTAGTAATGTTGACGTGTTCAGTCTAGGCTGAGGGGAATGAACACCTCAGAATCATCTCACTATTTTTTTGCCGTGTCTCCAGTTTAAACGTCACTTCTATATTCGACTGAAGAAGGTTGCTGAAACGTTGCCAACGAAACGTTTTTGGCAACAAGTGTTACGCATGTGTCCTATTCATTTACCGGAGCTAAGTTTTCGAACACATGTAGAACATCAGAGGATCGTCTCATCCTGGTGTAGGATAATTTAGGAGAGTTCAGCCACAAGGAGAAAGACTGGGAAAATTGGATGCTTAATTATATTCTGGAGAACTTCTTGTGTCAACACATCAAGAACAAAACAGAGATGAAAAATGGTATGGTGATACAGACAAGATGTGGAAAAACACACTTATGTACAGTTCAGGATACTTATTAGAGGAAACGTTTCTCCAAGAATGGCTTCTTCAGAAAAAGCCACTCGTGGAGAAACGTTTTCTCTAATAAATGTCCTGAACTGTAAATAAGTGACTTTTACACATAACAAAGATGAACCAGCAAGACTAGACCTGGTCTTTATCTAGGATACTTTATCTAGGATAAGTTATGAGCCTCAAGTAGCCCTGAACACTGACTGCCCAGAGCAGATGAATCTGAGAAGCACAGGAGGAGGAGCAGAGAATAAATCAGATTATAGAGGAGGGGATTACACATAGATACACGTTTTAAACATGGCTAAAAAAAACGAGAGGTGGAAGGAGAAACAGCTAAAGACATTATGGAGTTCCTGGCAGGGAAGCTCCAAGAAGGAAAGGTGAATTTTATCCCCTCGATGAAAAAAAGAAGCTCAGGAAAAATTTAAACAGTTTTATAATTCACCACGAGATGTTAAGAAGCAGAGACAAAACTCCCAAGAGCATGAGAAATATATAGAAAGCAGAGGAGAACAGAGACACAGAGGAACGAGAAATCAGTAGACGAGGAAGAGAAATTTCGTGAGACATTAAGGAGAATTTGATTTTCTTATTTTTTTTATGTTATTGTATTACCCCGATAATTAATATTATTATTTGTGAATAAATATTGGGATCTTGATGCAGGGATTTCTTCAGAACTCATTTATCAATATTATTATTACTCCATTCATGATGAGAAGCTAAACCAGCAAGGGCCATACAGCGCCTGTGGAATGGGAGGCAATCAGGTTCCATACGAGGATGAGGAGGGTAGCAATAATTCCTAGGATCAAGAGCAATTTAGTAGTAACAAAGGCCTCTCTTCCCAAAGCTGTTGTTCTCTCCTGAAGCTCCACTTGGGTTGAGAGACAGAATTCATGTATCACCAAGCTTCTCCAGAGGCTTTACTACACCCCCCCCACCAAGTGGGTACCTTGATGCTGGTGCAGGGTTCTTGATCTATAGAATTGGAGCTACTCTCCTCTTTCTTTGATCAATTCTGATCCCCTCCTTTCAATGGCCAACGTGCAGCATGACCCTAAGTGGTTCAGCGCTTCCTTATAAATATAATAATAACCAGAGTGACCTCCGGCAGGAGGTCACTCTGGTGAAACAGCAATTAAAATCTTGAAAAAAAATATGACTAATGGGGTTTCCATCGCTCTTTGCGCTGAATGACCCTCAAGGGTTTAGCGTTTGACATAAATAATATTAATATTAATAAAAATATGACTGTAGTTTTCAACGAAATACTTCAAAGTCAGTGAAAGTTGAGTTCACATTTGGACTATTTCCCAAGCAACTTACCGTCCACAGCCTCGTCATCATTTCGACTGTATTCCTTCCAGGCTTCTTTGTAAACCATAGGCTCGGAGTAAACAGCATTCTCTGACACAGTGGGTGGTTGATATTTGCCAGTAATATTAGGCAGGATTTTGACTGCAGGAAGCATGTCCGGGGCGCACCCTGGCGCAGGGCACGTCGTGTGAGTCTTCGAAAGTTTTCCTTGTACAGGGATACTGGCTTGCGAAGTGTGGCTGTTGCTGTATGAGAAGCTCATCATCTTCTGAGGGCTGAGGTTGGGCAATTGAGGTCCTGGTACAACACTTTCGAAGCTCCTAGTATTCGTGGCTCTAGGAGGCTTGTCTGGTTTCTGTCCAGTGCTGGATACACGAGTGTCCTGCGTGTTAAGAAATGTTTATGTCATTAACTTGTGCTGTTACCTTCGTTTGTGTCACTTTAACTATTGCAAATATTGTTTATCTGTTACTCAAATAACATTTAGAGAGGTAGAGAGAGAGAGAGAGAGAGAGAGAGAGAGAGAGAGAGAGAGAGAGAGAGAGAGAGAGAGAGAGAGAGAGAGAGAGAGAGAGAGAGAGAGAGAGAGAGAGAGAGAGAGAGAGAGAGAGAAGAAGAAGAAGAATTAGTACCCTTGATATTAGTGGACCAAAACGGACACAGGATCGAATCTCCATTACACGAATGAAGGATCAAGCCTACAACACAAGCACACACATACACACGAAGGACTACCGCCTCACCTCGAGAATAAACAATTACCTTGACCACAGTGCTGGGTTTAGCGGGCTTAATAATGGGTAGCTCTTCATAGATGTGTCTACCCAGGGTGAGCGTGTCTTGGTCAGCGTTGAGAGTAATAGGCACCAACACCTGGCCAGGGGGCACCGACTGAGACTTGTTGGTCACGTTGTGACGTGCTGTCTCTTTCTCCTTCGACACCAGTGTGTGGATCTGTTTACCCTGTCAACGATATCAGTTTGTTAGGATTAATTAAATCATAGAAAAGGGTGGGGTTCGAACCCTTGGCAGTGTGTTATTACGACTTCTCGAGTTTATTCGGATTACTAAAATTATTGTTATTAGTATTATTATATTAAAATAATGGTATACAATATACACAAATAGCGACAAGTAGATGAGTATGACACATGTGCAGAAGTTAAACGTTTCGCCTACGCAGTAGGCTTCTTCAGTTATGGAACTGAACACTTCACAAGACTGGGGGACTAACCACCCCAAAACTACTCCCAGAGAGCGACCAGTGCTGTGTGTGACTTAACTAACTCTTACCGAATTAGTTAAGAAAACGAACTCTCCCTCGCCAAACTGAGTCTTCCTGCCGGCCTCCACGTGGAAGTTGTCGTCGGTGTAGCCGAAACGGCGAAGGTTTTCGATGCCCCAGCGGACGATCCTGTTGCCGTCCAGGGAAACGATGGTGATATGACCGTTCTCCACCACCAGCTGCACCTTGCCGTCCACTCCAAGCCTCTGACGAGTGTCTGCACTCACCGTCACGTTATACAAGCGACATACTGAAACACACAGCATATTCGCTTTAGCATACTATATTTCACTAATGTACTTCCATTACAAAATAAAGAACAAAAGCACCATCACGCCAATATATATATTATATATATTGGCGTGATGGTGCTTTTGTTATTTTATTTTGAAATGGAAGTAATGGTCTTTGTCTTAATTCACTGAGTAGAAACAAAAGAAATTTGAAGTTAATTATAAAGAAAATAGCTAATTCCCATTTTTGGACACCAGCATGCAAATGTGTCAGAAATGCGGCTATTTTTTTTAAGGTGTACAGAAAACCAACACATTCTGATAGTCATCTATTGTTTAGGGCGTACCGAATATGCGATTTTCAGTTCCAAGATTACATTAATGTGCAAAAGATTTTCTAAGTTAGGCTATACTAAGAGTTTTATTGACTTTTCTTTCGTACAGATGTTACTGTTTTGGGGATGAAAGGAAGAAAAGTTTTGAAATCAGGTAAAAAAAGATTCTTCCTTACTTAGAAGAACCAGAAGCTGCAAAGGAAATCCTTTTTTATAATGATTTAAATGCTTCTCATCTAGCCTAGCTGACTGGAAGATTAAGTGACGGAGGATAGAATCTCCACCCTCTTGGGGGGAGATTCCCAAATGAATGCTGGTAATTACAAAAATCCTCGCGCCGGTTGTGAAGTTTTATACTGATGTAAGATAGCTCTTAGTTTGTAAATAAGTTTAAGCAGGATAGCAGCTCTTAGTTTGTAAATAAGTTTAAGCAGGATAGCAGCTCTTAGTTTGTAAATAAGTTTAAGCAGGATAGCAGCTCTTAGTTTGTAAATAAGTTTAAGCAGGATAGCAGCTCTTAGTTTGTAAATAAGTTTAAGCAGGATAGCAGCTCTTAGTTTGTGAATAAGTTTAAGCAGGATAGCAGCTCTTAGTTTGTGAATAAGTTTAAGCAGGATAGCAGCTCTTAGTTTGTGAATAAGTTTAAGCAGGATAGCAGCTCTTAGTTTGTGAATAAGTTTAAGCAGGATAGCAGCTCTTAGTTTGTGAATAAGTTTAAGCAGGATAGCAGCTCTTAGTTTTTGAATAAGTTTAAGCAGGATAGCAGCTCTTAGTTTGTGAATAAGTTTAAGCAGGATAGCAGCTCTTAGTTTGTGAATAAGTTTAAGCAGGATAGCAGCTCTTAGTTTGTGAATAAGTTTAAGCAGGATAGCAGCTCTTAGTTTGTAAATAAGTTTAAGCAGGATAGCAGCTCTTAGTTTGTAAATAAGTTTAAGCAGGATAGCAGCTCTTAGTTTGTATATAAGTTTAAGCAGGATAGCAGCTCTTAGTTTGTAAATAAGTTTAAGCAGGATAGCAGCTCTTAGTTTGTAAATAAGTTTAAGCAGGATAGCAGCTCTTAGTTTGTATATAAGTTTAAACAGGATAGCAGCTCTTAGTTTGTGAATAAGTTTAAGCAGGATAGCAGCTCTTAGTTTGTGAATAAGTTTAAGCAGGATAGCAGCTCTTAGTTTGTGAATAAGTTTAAGCAGGATAGCAGCTCTTAGTTTGTGAATAAGTTTAAGCAGGATAGCAGCTCTTAGTTTGTGAATAAGTTTAAGCAGGATAGCAGCTCTTAGTTTGTGAATAAGTTTAAGCAGGATAGCAGCTCTTAGTTTGTAAATAAGTTTAAGCAGGATAGCAGCTCTTAGTTTGCAAATAAGTTTAAGCAGGATAGCAGCTCTTAGTTTGTATATAAGTTTAAGCAGGATAGCAGCTCTTAGTTTGTAAATAAGTTTAAGCAGGATAGCAGCTCTTAGTTTGTAAATAAGTTTAAGCAGGATAGCAGCTCTTAGTTTGTAAATAAGTTTAAGCAGGATAGCAGCTCTTAGTTTGTAAATAAGTTTAAGCAGGATAGCAGCTCTTAGTTTGTATATAGGTTTAAGCAGGATAGCAGCTCTTAGTTTGTAAATAGGTTTAAGCAGGATAGCAGCTCTTAGTTTGTAAATAAGTTTAAGCAGGATAGCAGCTCTTAGTTTGTAAATAAGTTTAAGCAGGATAGCAGCTCTTAGTTTGTAAATAAGTTTAAGCAGGATAGCAGCTCTTAGTTTGTAAATAAGTTTAAGCAGGATAGCAGCTCTTAGTTTGTAAATAAGTTTAAGCAGGATAGCAGCTCTTAGTTTGTAAATAAGTTTAAGCAGGATAGCAGCTCTTAGTTTGTGAATAAGTTTAAGCAGGATAGCAGCTCTTAGTTTGTGAATAAGTTTAAGCAGGATAGCAGCTCTTAGTTTGTAAATAAGTTTAAGCAGGATAGCAGCTCTTAGTTTGTATATAGTTTAAGCAGGATAGCAGCTCTTAGTTTGTATATAAGTTTAAGCAGGATAGCAGCTCTTAGTTTGTAAATAAGTTTAAGCAGGATAGCAGCTCTTAGTTTGTAAATAAGTTTAAGCAGGATAGCAGCTCTTAGTTTGTAAATAAGTTTAAGCAGGATAGCAGCTCTTAGTTTGTAAATAAGCTGAGTAAGATGACAACTCATAAGCTAAGATAGGATAGCCGTTCAAAGTCTGTAAATTCAACAGTACAAAAATGTAACTAACTTTCCTCAGCTGACACATAGATATCGTTTTCAACGGTAACGCTGTTGCTTGCAGAATTTCGTTGTTGTTGTTGTCCTTGTGCTTGCAACGGCTGTAGTAACGTCTTCTGGATAGCCTGCAAAAGATAACTCATTTAGACTACCACTACATTGTTCAACATTGGTGGAATATTGTATTTGATTACTGGCATGTTGTTTAGGCAAGCAGAACTCAAGAGACTGAGGTCTGATAAAGCTCATGGAGCAGGGAGAGAGAGGACCTAGTAGCAATCAGTGAAAAGGCGGGGCCAGGAGCTATGACTCGACCCCTGCAACCACAAATAGGTGAGTACACACACACCACGAGAAGGACGGGAGAAACCAAACTTCATAAAAGGAGACTACACACGTATGAGATAATTCCTGCATGAAGTACAGTGGGAAAGAGAGCTAGAAAGGAAGATAATAAACGAAATGATGGAACACGTGAAAGCAAAGTGCAGGGAGGCAGAGAAGTTCTTCACGAGAGTCAACAGAAACAAGGGGAAGCCCAGGGTGAGCCCATGGTTTACCCGGAGGTGTGGAGAGGCCAGAGTTAAATAATGTGCTGGATTACACTTGGCTTTGGACTCGGAAAAACAAGGAGTTGAGCCGAAGAGCCAAAAATGAATATGCATGGATAAGAAGAGAAGCCCAGCGTCACTACGAGATTGACATAGCATCGAAAGCCAAATATGACCCAAAGTTGTTATACAGCCACATCAAGAGGGAAAACAACAGTCAAGGACCAGGTAATCAGGCTCACAGGGAGCGACCAGGAGGTATGAGAGGAGCTCAGCTCAAGAAGCTTCCAGCAAACCGAGGGAGTAGGGTGCACCAGTAAGTGCTGGAAACACTGCACACAACTGAGGAGGAGGTGAAGAAACTGCTAGGTGAGCTACATACCTCGAAGGCGGTGGGCCCAGATAACATCTCTCCGTGGGTTCTGAGAGAGCCAGCAGATGCATTATGTGTGCCACTAACAACAGTCTTCAATAAATCTATGAAACGGCAACTGCTTGAGGTGTAGTCCCATTTTTTAAGAAAGGAGACAGACAGGCAGCACTGAACTACAGACCTGTGCCACTGATATGTATAGATGTAAAGTTATCGAGAAGATTATCAGGAAAAAAGTGGTGGACCACCGAACGGGCTCATACATGACAACCAACACTGCTTCAGGGAAGGGAAATCCTGCAACACAAACCTACTGGAGTTCTACGATAAGGTAACAGTAGTAAGACAGGAGAATGAGGGATGAGTAGTATGCATCTTCTTGAACTGTAAGAAGGCTTTTGATACAGTACTACACATGATACTGGTTGAAAAACTAGAGGAGCAGGCAGGAATAGCAGGGAAAGTACTGCAATGGATCAGGAAATACCTGACAGGAAGGAAACAACGTGTGTTGGTACGTGACTAGGTATAAGAGAGGGTGTGTCGAGTGGGGTTCTACAAGGGTCAGTCGTAGGTCCGGTGTTTTTTCTAGTATATGTGAATGACATGACAGAAGAGATAGATTCAGTGGTGTCCCTGTTCACAGACGATGTGAAACTAATGAGGAGAATTCAAGTGGACGAGGATCAGAAAAGCCAACAAGGAAATCTGGACAGGCTGTAAGCCTGTTCCGACAAATGGCTTCTGGTGTTTAACTTCAGCAATTACAGCCTTGAAATTTGATGAAGGACAAAGAAGACAGCAGACGGAGTACAGCCTAGGAAGTCAAAGGCTGCAAAACTCACTCAAAGAAAACGATCTTGAAGTGAGCATCATACAGAACATATTTCCTGGGGCGCACATCAACCAAATAACTGCTGCAGCATATGGGCGCCAGTAAACTGTGTACGTCAAGCCCATATTAGAATATGCAGCACCAGTATCGAATTCACACCTTGTCAAACACGTCAAGAAATTATAGAAAGTGCAAATGTTTGCAACAAAACTAGTCCTGGAGCTAAGGGGGCATGCCCTACGAGGAGAGATTAATGGAAATCAATCTGACGACACTAGAGGACAGGAGGGATAGGGAGGACATGATAACGACATATAAAATACTGAGAGGAATTGACAAGGTGGATAGAGACAGGATGTTTCAGAGATGGGACACATCAGCAAGGGGTCACAACTGTTGTAGATGCTAGGAAGTATTTCTTCGGTCATAGAGTTCTCAGGAAATGGAACAATCTGGAGAGTGATGTAGTGGAGGTAGAATCCATAAATAACTTCAAGAAGAAATACGATAAAGCTCATGGAGCAGGGAGAGAGTGGACCAAGTAGCGACCAGCGAAGAGGGTGTGAGTCGACCTCTGCAACCATAAATAAGGTGATTTACACACACACAATAACTAACCTTCACCCAGTCAGTAGCCTCCTTGGTACTGAATGTATATTGTTGTTCCTTCGTTGCGATCTGAAATGAAATGACCGTAATTTTCATTAAATTAACGGATTAATAAACTTATCGAGTAGCGCTAAAGCCGTGCGGATCGCACAGCGCTGAGAGGCAAGGAGATTCGGTCGAAGGAATCGGAGGATAGCCCCATTTTCCTGGATCAAGAGTTCTTCAACTGCATCAAAGGGCTTTCTCTGTTTATTGCCTTAGTGACCAATCTGCCAATGGGCAGCACGGAAGCTCTTTAGTTTGTTTCTCTGACTGAGTCTAAAAAGCTTTTTTCAAAGCTTACTTTAAAAAAAAAAAAGTTAAAGGACACAGTTGCAACTAATCTGACATTTTATTGTGGCAACGTTTCGCTCTCCAGGAGCTTTGTCAACCCTCAATAAAATATGACAACAGTTGCCTCTGTATCTTTTTACCTAACATTTTTTTCTGCAATTCTAATATTATTACCCCCACACAAAAATGGCTCCAATATATATATATATATATATACATGTTATATATATATATATATATATATATATATATATATATATATATATATATATATATATATATATATATATATATATATATATATATACATACGTACCAGAAATGAGTTAAACTCCTCTGCGGTGCTTCCAGTGAAAGCCTTCACCTTGATGATGTCTGAAGCGGGGATAACAAACAAGGAGGGCCCCGAAACGCTTGCTTTCGCCGTCTCATACAGTTCGAAACGTGCCACGCCGCTGTCGGAGGCGCCGAAGAGCAAGGCATGGTGCTCCTTCAGCTTCTGCTTCGCCATGACGAGGGATACAAGAAACGTGGGTTATTGCATGGTCTTGGTGGTGGAAGCTAGGCTAATATTCGGTCCTTCCAGGACCGTTATCATGTCGTGGTAGATGATAGATAGATAGAAGATACGTGTTAAGTGAAGGAAAAGAGTCAACTTCTAAGAGAAATCTTAAGAATATTTTCCTTAAGGTCATTTTATTTACTCAATTATTTACCATTTTTAATAATGCCAATAAAATTTCACGTATAAAAATTAACTTAGCCAGAATTAACGACGACTTTGACTCACTTAAAAGAGTTATTTCACCACATAACTTCATGGTTTTGGGTAATAATAAATATATTGATGCGGGTTAAACAAAGATGCCTAACGGAAAGTTATACATCTTTCAATTTTATATAATGAAGTGTTCTTAACTGGTTGTGAACCGGTGACACGCAGCCTTAATGACCTTCTTGTAGTCTATATACTTTTAACGCTATTAACCACTTTTACATAAATAAATTTAGTATTTTAATATAAGCAAAGTTTGCCTGGGTAGCTAAGCAAGTAAGTTCATCCTCACTGCATAAGCATTCTGAAGTGCTCAATGCCTGTTCATGCAATACTTGCATTCTATAAGACACATGTGCAACACCTGGATCTTTTTATTATGAAGACAAGTGGATTTTTTTCAGTCTCACACAGGGGTTACATACTGGAGACAGTGTAAGATAAAGTAATCAGTCCCTTAACCTTGACAGACGTTTAGCTTCTATCAAGACTGAGGAACTGATCACCTCATTTTTCACTGTCTTCGGAGTATAATAAGTATATGTGGCAGTTTAGCAGACACACAGATGATGATCAAGACAAATGCAAAATATGTGGCCAACCCTATGGTCACTATCTCAAACATTACGTACCGTGACTGGAACAATACACAAATAACCCGCACACTGTGACTGAAAATGGTACAAGTCGGTACGAAACGTCGTCGTAGTCAGTATAATAACCCGAGGTGTGGTCTCAGACCGGGCCGCGGGGGCGTTGACCCCGGAAACCCTCTCCAGGTAAACTCCAGGTAAATGTGATACGTTAAGATATCTTATTAATGAAAGTCAAATTTGCGTGTAACAGATAAGATGACTCCAGATATAAATCCAGATATACTGCTGTAAACCCTTTTGGGGACCAGTTCCTAGTCCTTTTCTGTAGCCATATGGTCTTGCACTACCCTCCATAGGCTGGATACGAGGTGCACAATAAACTAGCCACTTCGGCGGCAAAATCTAATCAACGGAAGTTACCTAAGGGTCATTCAAGAAAAGGAAACACATTGACCATTATTCATTCAGCAGCTGCCTTGCCAGAAGTGCTTGAATACCTACAAACTTATCAGTATTACTTTATTAATGCAACAGTTACCATATTAATGTAACAGTTACCATACTAATGTAAATGTCAGTTTATTAAATGTAATTATTATTATATAAATGTAACTTTACATAACTATTACATATATATATATATATATATATATATATATATATATATATATATATACATATACATATGCAGCTGTCATTATGCATGCATATATGTTACTATACATAAGTATCTGTTACTATACATATGTAAATATTACTATTCTTGTGTGTCACCATACATATGAAACTGCCACTACACATATGTAACAGAGTTACTGGTGGCCAAGTTACATAAGGAGAGAGCTGCAAGACACTGTTAAAGGATGCTGTTGTATCTTCCACCGTTAACGGATGTTACTGTATCTTCTACTACTTCCTGTCCGTTTTCATCCTGACACCCCTCTAACCCTCCCCATGACACCCTTCACCCCTACCCATGACACATCTTTCCCCTCTCCCTGACACCCCTCTCCCCTCCGCCTAACACCCCTCTCCCCTCCCCATTAAACGCCTCTCCCATCCCCATGACAACCCTCTTCTCCCCTCTCCCCTCTTCCCTCCTCTACCCTTCCCTTCTCTCTGATATAGTCACTAACGTCAGGGTTGACGGAAATGTGCTAGATAACTCTTACTGCTGACGTAAATGTGCTAGATAACTCTTACTGCTGACGTAAATGCGTTAGATAACTTTTATTACTGACGTAAATGTGTTAAATAACTCTCACTACTGACGTAAATGTGTTAGATAACTCTCACTACTGACGTAAATGTGTTAGATAACTCGTAAATGCATTATATTACTCTTATAGCTGACGTAAATTTGTTAGATAACTTTTAATACTGACGTAAATGCGTTAGAAAACTCTTACTGCTTACGTAACCAGATTAAATAACTGTTATTGCTGGCATAAACAGATTAAATAACTCTTACAATTTGGCATAAATATTTGATCATTCCCACTGTTGACATAACCAGACTCAAAAATTTTTTTATTAATAATAAGATGAGATAATTCTCATTACCGATGTACACAAATCAATTATTTTTTCGTAATAACTGAGGCTGATAGCTCCACATTACTTTTGATTTATTTTTATAATACAACAGGAGTTATCTTTACTTGTAGTGGTTTTTATTGTGAAATAAATCCTTTATGCATTTATATTTTTGCAAGAGTTTATTGATGGTGTGATAGTTATAGTATTAGTTAGCAGTAGTAGTAATAGAAGATTTTAGATTTTGCCACCGAAGTGGCTAGTTTATTGTGCACCCCATATACATCCTGTGGAGGGTAGCGCAAGAGCATATGGATACACAAAAGGCCTAGGAACTAGGCCCTAAAAGGGTTAACAATTGTACATTTGGATTTATATCTACAGTTCACTTATCTTTTACAAGCAAATTTAGGAAATTTGCTGAGTATAACTGGTATCTTATTTTCATTAATAAGATATCTTGACATGTCACATATGTTATTATACTGTCTATCTCTGTATTCTTCAATAAGTGCACAATTAAACACAGTGTTCAAGACAGTGACCATATGCCTGATCACATAATTTGCATTTAGTTTGATATATGTGTGTCTCCCAAACTGCCAGAAGTACTTGTAGCCAAGCCTAAGCCTGGCCACTACAACATCAGTCAGTCTGTTCACATTGCAAGTGGCTCCATAAAAATACTTATCTATGTTCATGTTATCATAGTGGGTTATAGATCTACTCAGGCTTCTAACTGCATTCCTATAACAATCATTTTCATTATATACTTCTCTCCTAATATTATTCCTAATGCTAGACACAGATATACCAAAGTTATATTGTACATTCTCCTTCTGGGTACTTTTCTTGGCTAACATATCAACTTTATCATGAAGGAGTAATCCAATGTGTGATGGAATCCATAGCAATTGTACATTCCTTTGTCCCGGATTTTTTAGTATCTATACCTGGCTTCTCCAATGAGCATGCTGTTAGAGTCATTATATGAGTCAAGAGCCTTCAATGATGACATAGAATCAGTAATGATGACAGAGTCAAGCTCAGTGTCATAAGTTAGCTTTAGTGCCATTAGGATTGCAAACAATTCAGTTGTTAATTCTTATGCCTAGTTCAACAAATTTATTATCCTTCTTAACTAGGGAGGTGGCAACCAGAGCAGATGCAGCCCTGCCAGAAGACTCCTGTTTAGATCCATCAGTGTATATAACTTGTGAAAACTTATTACTACCAGCTAGGCGAGAAATTTCTTCTTGATCAGTTGCTTTAACAAGTGATTTAAAGAAGGGATTATACTAGCAATGAGCTTCTTGGAAATGACTTGCAGGTATGTGATATTAAATTAACATATCTTCCATGGAGGGGTGAAATGCTCTTGTTGCCTACAGTGATGCAATTCATGCAGGTTGTAAAACTTAATGTAATTGCATGTTTTCACAATCCATTTAGATCTGTGAGTATTTACTTCTAGACATTTAGTAAGATTCATTGTGACAGTGTCTGGTTCATTTCTTAACATTCTAATACCAAGTACAGTGTTAATCTCACCAATCCTATCACTGATATTAGAAATACCAAGCTCCTTCCTCATATTAAGAACCTTTGTAGATTTGGGACAGCCAAGAATAATTCTGAGAGCTTCATTTTGCATTAACTCCAAGGGTCGGAGAGAACTTTCTCTAGCTAATATCAACATGGGAGCAGCATAATCAATTAAGGACCTAACATAGGCTATGTACATCATTCTCAATATTCTCACATTAGCACCATAGTTGGAGTTGTAACCATCAACAGCTTTAAGAGCATTTAGGCTATCTTTGCATTTCTTATTTAGTTGTGGTATAGTGGATTTGTTAAAGGGTACATCTACACCAAGATATCTGTAAGTTTTAACATAGCTAATGTTTTCACCCTGCAAATAGATGGGTGGGGGATGTCGTTTGCTTGTTAATATCTTTGTTTTAGAGGAAGATATTACGAGGCCTAGTCGATTACAAATTGCTTGAACTTCATTAAGAACGGTACTCATCTTTTTATGTCCTGTTGTATGGATCATGATGTCATCAGCATAGCTTATAGCTATATGTTTAGGTGAGGTAGGTAGAGCATTTAGGAGAGCATTAATCAGAATATTAAATAGCATGGGACTGAGAACTCCTCCCTGCGGTGTACCTAGGGACATTTCTTTAGACTCGCTTCTGAAGCCTTGGTAGAGGACAGAGGATACTCTGTTTGACAGGTATTCTGTTATCCAGCAGAGTAGGCTACCACCAATATTCATTTTGGCTAGTTCATGTAGTATAACAGTTCTGTTCGCGATATCAAATGCAGACTTTAGATCAAGAAATGTGGTAAACCTAGTAGAGGTGTGTGCGGTGAGAAAGGTGGAAATACAGTTCTGCACACTTTTACCTTTCATGAACCCAAAGAGGGAAGGGGAAAGTTGGTGTCTTGATTCTGTGGTACAGTCTGTAAGAATAGAAATAGTGGTAGTAGAAGCAGTAAAAGTAGTAGTAGTAGTAGTAGGAGAAGTAGTAATATAAGTAGTGGTAGTATAAGAAGTAAAATAAGTAGTAGTAGTAGTAGTAGGAGAAGTAATAGTAATAATAAATGTAGTAGCAGCAGTATACTAGTAGCAGTATAGTAGTAGTGACAGTGTTAACAGTAGTAGTAGCAGTAATAGAGTTTACTAACAGAATAGTATGAAGGCAGAAACCAATGAGGCATAAAAATAAATACTTAACTAGCAAAAAAAAATCATAAGCATTCTTATTATTATATTAATGGGAAAGCGCTAAACTTTTAGGGGTCACATGGCGTCTGGAGAATAGCAGGCACGTAAATTTCAATCCCAGTGGCCTCCCTCCTAGCTTCAAGTTTCCTTCTTCCCCATCTCCTTGAAGTTAATATAACATCTTAACAATTACCTTTTGAAGGGGTAATTTACCTTGCCGAAGGTAGCCTTAGTCCGGAAGAGCAGAGTGCCGTCTTTGACTTTGTTTCCATAAGTGTCCATGGCGAGAACAAGGAACTCCTTAAGTGGGACTTGAGGTTGAAGACAGGGATGACGCCGAGACTTATCAGCGTAGTTTTGCGTACATCATCTGACGAAAATCTCCAAGTGGCAACTGCGTAGTATCCTACCTGTTTACGAGGCCGTGAATATAACATAAATAATTTTTCTAGCTTGTGTTATTTGAAAAATAATTATATTCTTGGACAAATTTTGTATCTTTTATCACTCTGGTCTTATTGAACTATGTATTCGAATAACCTTTCTCTGTTCACTAATGAAGCACTGAGAGTTTTATTGGTGGCTGTGATTAGTTGGGGTGTTAAGCAGTAACCAGCAGGCACAATGCACTCTAGACGGTCTAGTGACTGCTAGACACTCGACCCTATCTTGCCACTGGAAGGAGGTTGATATGGCAAAGATCTTGCCTGTGTGTGAGAGGACGGCCGCCTTCGTGTCTGTCTGCAACAACCTGTAAAAACAAGAGAATAAGTTGTTTATACTTTCACTCTTCTACTTCAATTTCATGTTGCTTAATCACTGACACTCAACACCGGTGCGCCAGCTGTTGCTAAACCACTGGCTATATCATCCTCTGACTAACTTCCGCTTCAGGGTCAATTAGTGTCATCCCGTGACTAACTCCCGCATCAGGATACATCCGTGTCGTCCTGTGTCAAAGTTCAGCGTCACGGTAAATTTATATCATCCTAGGATTAACTCCCACATCAGGATAAATCCTTCCAGATGAAGATACCACTAACTCCACCACATCACTTTATCGACACTTTCTGAAAAAAAAAACACAAAACATGCATTCAAGAAAAACAAAACTAAGTTCTGAACTAAACGAAAACATTTTTGTGCAAACAGCTAACAAATCTAGTAACTATAACAAGTAATTCAAAACAAAATGAAAAAGAATGAGCCAAGTAAAACACTGAAAACATCCTGAAGATAACTTCTTGAAGGAAATCTAAGAAAACACAAAGGCAGGAAACCAAAGTCAATTAACTGATTAAAAATTTAAGTCGAAGTATTAGGAGTTGTCTCCTTCACCCACTTGAATTATTCTTTTTTAAACGACGGGAGGACATACACTAGGATATATTTTTTTGGAATACACAAATAACCCCCACTTAGAAGGAGGAAGCCTATGAGGACGTTTCGATCCGACTTGAAAACATTAACTAGTCATATGGACCATTAACTAATGAGTAGTTAATGGACCAGATCGGACCGAAACGTCGTAAATTTCGTTCATCTATGTGCGGGTTATTTGTGTATTGTTCCAGTCACGGTATTGTGCCCATTTATTCTTCATATTCACTGGAAAAAAAAATTGATCCTGGGAGACGCTGATCGCTTCTATCGATCACGGTGATGGATCTCGTGGTCTGGGTCCCAGCACCGAAAGTTTTCCTAATAAACACGTTCTTGTTCTTGCTCACGAGATTTTTTTTTTTTTTTTTTTTAGGGGGTTCAAGCCACTTGTTATTATCAGATACCAAGTTTTATACCATATCGAGTTTTATCACATTTGTGTGGATACCTTGATTTAGTCGATATTTTGCAAGGTTTTAGCCGATATTTTGCAAGGTTTTAGCCGATATTTTGCAAGGTTTTAGCCGATATTTTGCAAGGTTTTAGCCTATATTTTGCAAGGTTTTAGCCGATATTTTGCAAGGTTAATTCTGAAGGTTTATGCTGGTGGTTTATGCTGGTTCTCTAGTATAGTCTTGATGTATACGTCTAATATATGGGATGAAACGTCTTGTCCTCCAGTGAAGTCTTGACGATCTAGTCTGTGTTGTATTCTGTATCTTATGGATACAACGTCGCAAACAGCGTAAGTCTTCACTCTAACAACGTTTTTGTCTAGGAAAGAAATCTCCATGAGTGAAAAATTATAATAACAAAGGCTTACGACGTTTCATAACTCTTCGTCAAGTACCTTTGGGCTCCCGACCTTGTTAATCCACCTCTCCCACCTGTGTAGTGAGGATAACCCTTAAATGTTTTACTGTGGCAACGTTTCGCTCTCCAGGAGCTTTATCAAGCCGTTACAGCTTGATCAAGGGATAAAGCTTGATCAAGCCGTAACGGCTTGATCAACCTCCTGGAGAACCCTTAAATGGTTCACATTAGTGAAGTTTTTATTATTGTGATTATATTATCCCCATTGTTACAAATTACTGATGCTACATTAGCATTTTTTTTTACATTGAATTACACTTAACACACATACATGATGCTCTGTTGGTGAACAATTGGACACATGTGTAATATCTGGGTATCTATATTTGTAGACGCTTCCCTATCCGGTGGCTTTATCAATACGTCATGTGTAGAGCTTTATTAAGTCATAAAGCTCTACACGGAGCCTAACGGTAGCCAGCTGGAAGCGTGTCAAGTAACTTCTTTCTCTACATCTCTGGTTCTATGTCTTGTTGAGTTGTGATATTCTATTAGACATTGATGCATAACGAGACAACTTACAATTAATCCACAACCTCCTGGTTCTGTTTCTCTCAAATACAAAATAACAGATTAAATATGACGCCATGTCTTCGTGAGGAGGAAGAATCGTGCACGCGCATGATAAATACTGGAGATCAATCCTAAATCATGTCTGAGTATGGCACGCGCAGCGGTTGGGTACATTTATAGCTGAAACGTTTCGCCTGCTCAACAGGCCTCTTCTGGAGAAACGTTTCGACAATAAAGATGCCTAACTGTTTAGCATGTGTCTTACTCAGCTACCTGTTGGCATTATATTCAGTAAGTTCATCGGCCGCATGCACGCCAGGCAATGAACGCTTATTTTCATGTGTGACTAGCGTCTTTTAATATCGCATGCGAGGTGGTGAGGGTGATATGTGAGGCGAGTGAGGGAGGCTTTATCACTGTCTAGCACTAACACAATGGCGAACCTACTACGTAAGGAACTTCCTAGCACTTACTAGAGCTGTGCACAATACACGGGAGTAATGCTCTAGCAATGACTTAGAGCTACGCACAACACACGAGAATGAGGGAATGCTCTGGCACTGACTAGAGCTATGCACAACACACGGGAGTGAGTAATGCTCTATCAATGACTAGAGCTACGCACAACACACGGGAGGGAGAAATGATCTAGCATTGACTAGAGATACACACCACAATACAAGGGAGTGAAGAATGCTCTAGCACTGATTAGAGCTACGTACAACACACGGGCGTGAGGGAATGCTCTAGCACTAACTAGAGCTACATGAAGACACACAGGACATGACATTAGTCAGATAACATCAGCTAAAGTACTGACGTCAAACGATAGAAGCACCCGTTGCCTAAGCCCTAGGATTTTTCCACTCACGTACTCACAGTTATTATAAAGCTTAACTATTTCTGACCATCCAGCTTTGGTGACGGGGACACGACGTCCCTCTCACGAAACTTAGCATTCAAGACCATGTCTTTCACGACTTTTGTATGCGTTTTGACGCATTACTTGGCAATACAGTCCGGAAATCCGTATTCTATGGATGCCACAATGCACCAGCGGTAAGAACTTCTTACAAATATCCAATGTCAACATTGCATGATACAACGAGTACAGGAATTTATTTCCTCCCAACATTTGAATAAAAGTATTTTACTTGAAGAATAAATGTCACAATAAAATGGCCTATAACGACGTTTCGCTACGTTCTGGACCATTCCCATGCCGTAAAAAAGTTGGTAGAATTACCGACAATATGTTAGGTAAAAGGACACATGTGCAACTAATGCGACATTTTATTGTAGCAACGTTTCGCTCTCCAGGAGCTTTGTCAAGCCCTTACAAACAATACAAGGACACAGAATGGTATATTTATATATATGGGTAAGAGAGTGAGATAAAAAAAACATAATCACTTCAGAAGGCTAACTGGTCCATGCTGTTGGTAGTAGTAGCAGCAGCAGTAGTAGTAGTAGCAGCAGTAGTAGTAGTAGTAACAATAGTAGTAGTAGCAGCAGTGGAGGTAACTCATTGTAGCTATGTGATGGCAGGGATTATTGTTTGGAGGAGAATTCTTGCTAATACTACTACAGAGATGACGAAGGTGCCTTTATTCTGTTTAATAGTGATTGAATTGGTGATTAAGGATGATTCAAGGCATTTACGTCTGCGGAAATTAGGTTCTTTAATCACTAGGCGGGTGTCGTTAAATTTCTTCAGATGGTTGGTGGAATTCCGTTGTCGTACGTATGCGCTGTTCAAGTTATCGCTCCTGCGTGCATTGTGTTCATTAAAACGTGTTTCGAGGCTTCTTGCTGTTTTGCAGAGGTATACCCTGCCACAGCCCCTTGTGGAGTCTTTGAATGTTATTCGTGGGATACCTGGAATTCTTGACGAGGTCTGGGATACCTGGGAAACGTGACGAAATATGGGATACCTGACAATGTCTGGGATATCTGACAAGGTATGGGTTACCTGGAAAACGTGACAAGGTGTGGGATACCTGGGCTACTGGCGTGGTGTGAAGGAATACCGCTGGTGAAAGGTAAGAGAAAGAGCACTAATGAGAGGCGAGGAATGCAGCTCTAGTGGGCGAAATAGCGCTAGTGAAGGGTGGAGGGAGGCAGCAGGAGCTCACAGCAGAAGGCAGCAGCAGCAGCAACAGCACCAGAGATCAACAGCAAAAACAGAGCCTGTGGGAGAGACCTACCCATTAATCTTACTGTCAACAGATACCTACCTACCCTAGGGACATCAGCAGCCTCCTACCTACATACCCAGGAGACATCAAGAGCCTCCTACCCACCTACCCAGAAGACATCAGGAGCCTCCTACCTACCTACCCAAGAGACACCAGGAGCCTCCTACCTACCTACCCAAGAGACATCAGCAACCTCCTACCTACCTACTTACCCAGGAGACATCAGCAGCCTCCTACCCTCCTACCCAGAAGACATCAGCAGCCTCCTACCCATCTACCCAGGAGACATCAGCAGCCTCCTACCTACCTACCCAGGAGACATCAGCAGCCCCCTTCCTACCTACCCAGGAGACATCAGCAGCCTCTTACCTACCAACCCAGGAAACATCAGGAGCCTCCTGCTTACCTACCTATCTACCTACTTACACAGGAGACATCAGGAGCTTCCTACCTACCCAGGAGACATCAGGAGCTTCCTGCCTATCTACCTACCTACCTACCCAGGAGACATCAGGAGCTATCTATCTACCCAGGAGCTACCTATCTAAACTGGAGATACAGGAGCTACCTGTCTACCCAAGAAACACAGGAGCTACCTATCTACCCAGGAGACATTAGGAGCTACCTTTCTACCCAGGAGACACAGAAACTACCTATCTACCTAGGAGATATCAGGAGCTACCTATCTACCCAGGAGGGAAGAAGTACCTAAATACCTGCCTACCCAGAAGACATCAGGAACTTTCTACCTACCTACCCAGAAGACATTAAAAACTACCTACCTACTTACCTACCTAACCAGGAGAATATTTTTATATTCACAAGGAAGCCTTAAACCCGTAGGGCTCATGCAGTGTCTATGGAGAAAGGGTGGCAATCACGTTTGACCTAAGGAAATTCAGAGCGGCTCAAGTTCCTGGTATCAAAAGACCTTCGTGGGAAAAAACACTCACCCAGAGGTCAGCCATGGAGTAAGGTTCCTGAAACTTGACCTTTTTCGGCGTTTTGAGGCAATGGGTCATGTTGGGCATTTGACTCAGTACCCAGAGGTCGTAGATACCAAACTCTCCCAGTGCCAGGATCCTGCAAGGGCATGCTCGTTAGGGCCAGATAAGGGTACACGGATGGTAGGTCAAAAGGTCAGAGACAACTTTCATTAAGGTGGTTAGAATGTGGAATGATCTGAAGGATAGGTAGAAGCCTCACTCAGTAAATAGGTTCCTGGAGGGTGTTCCGGGGGTCAACGGCCCCGCGGCCAGGTCTATGACCAGGCCTCGCGGTGGATCAGAGCCTAATCCACCAGGCTGTTATTGATGGACACACGCAAATCAACGTACGAACCACCGCCCGGCTGGTCAGGTTATGTACAAGTATAAATAGGGACCTAGGTGCTAGGAACACGTAATACTAATTAATATTGAGAGAGGAGCAGCGAAGCCTCCCGCTATTACACTAGGTAAATATACGCACGCATGTACACATGCAGAATAAGAAGACACAATATCGTAACTATAACACTTCACAAATGACCCGCATATAGGAGAGACTTTAATATATATATATATATATATATATATATATATATATATATATATATATATATATATATATATATATATATATATATATATATATATATATATATATATATATATATATATATATATATATGGTATTGATTCAGTTTCATTATTTACAAATGTGCCTTTGAAGGCAACTATTTGCATGCAGAGACACAGACCTGGAGCTGAGGAGCTGACGTAAGGGACTACCTCGCTGCACCACCATGGCGTAGATCAACTTCCAAAAGTTGTCGGTGGACATGTAGAAGTTACAGCGACCTGTTGATAACACCAGGGGTTAGACTTGTGTCTCTCACTCCCTGATTCTAATTTTCCAACCTCTTTTTAACTTTATCTTCCCTTGCTCCCTCCTCTATCCAAACCCTTTCCATTATTTCCCTACTTATCCTTCCCTCCCTGTGTTCTCCTTTCCCCGTCCCTCCCTCCCCAGCCTGACCTGCCTAGGAGCTGACCTTTAGCACTGAAGAAGTCAGAGTAGATCTTCCTGCAGACAACATTCTCGACGAGCATAGCATGGCGACCGTCAGGGATGAGGGAGTAAGCTGCCTCATACATCTCGGTGGCTCGCACGAACTTAGCTCTAACACGACTGACTTGAGCCAACTCTCCATACACCCCTTCAGTAGCTGTCTGTGATAAGGAGTAGGCCAAAGGAAGGAAAAATTATGAAATGCAAACTCTCGTGAGTCGTTCAGCGCATTTAGCCAGTCGTTTTAGCAAATGATCTAGTGGATAACGCCTCAGGTATTTTCAGACAGAGCAAGAATCCCACCACCCTACTGAATTTTTACTTATGGCTATTAAGAAATATCAACATATTAACAAGTGACTACAGGGACAAGAGTTAATTTGACTGTCTGGTGATCGAGTTTCTCCAGGAAGAAACTATGGCAGAATATTAAGAAGACAAATGACTGTCGACAACTTGAAGGATACAAACATAAATGTATACATATATAACACCTTCATTGAAGGTGTCCTAAGTGTCCTAAGTGAATGAATTCATGTTGTATTTCCCCATGAATACAGTTCTGGTTAGTGGCCTTTCACAGGCTTTCCCAGAATTCTCATTGGTTGAAACCTTAGGTCTTCTCTGTTCCAGCATATATTGCAAGAGGCTGATAACTTCAGCTAGAATCTTAACAAATGTTAATGCCACTCCAATTTTTACTCCTTTTAAATGCGGATTTAAAATTCGAGCACAAAATTTCCCCTCAAAAATATAAGGAGTAGAAATGATTTAGTTGATTCCAGTTGATTCTGACTCACGAAATCGTAATGACACGATTGCAAATAAAACGCAAAACGGGTAGAGTTTGAATCCGTGGCTAAGCGAGTTTCAGGACTCGCCTGCCAGTGGTTCGAACCCTACCATTTCTGTGATGAGTGATTTTTTCTTACGTTCAAAAGATTTGCGATGATAAGTAGGAAGTTTCAAGAGAGTGTTGAAGGTTTTAAAAACCATAAAAAAAAAAAACATTGTGGTCAAAAGGTTTCAGCAACTCAAAAAGCAATTTTGCAACGGATACAACGAGTATTTAGTTAAATATTTAGGACATTCAACCTCTCTGCAAGACGGACAAGTTGATGTATTGGTAATGAAAATTATTGCAGAATGAAAATAGAGGGGTATAACACTGGAGGAGGACGAGGAAATAGCTGGAGGGGAGCAGTGAGAGCCGTAGAGCCTTCCATGAGAAGAGTAAGTACCTGGAGGTGAGCAGTGAGAGCCGTAGAGCTCTCCATGAGAAGAGTAAGTACCTGGAGGTGAGCAGTGAGAGCCGTAGAGCCCTCCATGAGACGATTAAGTACCTGGAGGTAAGCAGTGAGAGCCGTAGAGCCCTCCATGAGAAGGGTAAGTATCTGGAGGTGAGCAGTGAGAGCCGTAGAGCCCTCCATGAGAAGGGTAAGTACCTGGAGGTGAGCAGTGAGAGCCGTAGAGCCCTCCATGAGCAGAGTTAGGCTATGGTCATCAAGAACGTCTCTCAGCGAGTCATACTTCACTGTCAGCGTCTTCACTGCTAGTTGGGACGTCAGCGCTCCACTATCCATCACACCGTGTCAGCCGTGTCAAAAGAGAGATAAGGAGGGTGTCAGCGCAAATATCAGGGGTGTGTAAGGGTAAATATCAAGAGTTCATTAGGGCAGATATTAGGAATGTTTCAGAGCAGACTTCAGCATGTATCCTAAGAATGAATTTTTCTGGTATATTTCTAATATATTTCAAACCATAAATCATCATCTCCACCATAAGACAACATTAACTATCACTACATCACCTCTCACTATCACCCAACCATCCTTACTACTACGCTCATTGTGATCACCATAACTTCAGCCAGTATATCCCAGAATGGGTGGGGTTAGAATCCATGGCAAGTGAGTCCTGAAACTCAGAGGCCAGTGCGCTAACCACTCTGTAAACTGCCTCTAAGATTGATCCAGCTAGGTGTATTTCTATGAACCATAGGGAGGTTAGCGCACTGTCCTGTGAATTTTAAGACTTGCTCGCCATGGGTTCAATCCCCACCCGTTCTGTGAATTGTTATTATGATTTCGTGAGACAACTAGATAGCTTGTCTCTTCTCGTGGACGGAGGATCGAGCCTCCACCACTTCTTGTGCTGAATGACCTACACTCGTTTACATACAGTATTTTGCAGATTTTCATTCAGCAGGAAGAGCAGTAAAGGCTCGATTCTCCGTCCGTGGTTCATTCAGCGAGTCATTCACCTATAGCTGCGACTGACCACCAGACAGATGAACAACCACAGGATGAAGGTGAAGCGCAGAGCCTCAGTCACAGGCAGCCAGGGTACAGCTGAAACACACACAAAAACTTTAAATATTTACTCCTTTTAACACACCGGCCGTCTCCCACCCAGGCAGAGTGATCCTTGAAGAAGAAGAAACGCTTTTAGGAAGTTTTTCTATTTTTTACACGTAGTAATTCATACAGAAGAAGGGGTTACTAGCTCCTTGCTCCCGGTATTTTGGTCTCCTCTTACTACATGCATGGCTTACGGAGGACTGATTCTTTTCCATTTATCCATGGAGTTTAATATTCAACAAGGCGAAAATAGGAAAAAAAAAAAGATTTTGACTAATTTGTAAGACAGAACCAAGAACAACGTTATCATGACGTTTAAGATTGTCGAAGACACAGAGACGGAGAACAGGGGAAGATTACGTGAAAGAAGAAAAACAGGGGCGGACAGGGAGACATACGTGTAAGCTAAGGAGAGTGGGTTATAGAAACGTAAATAAAAGCAGTAGAATGATAGGGATAAAGAAGTGGGTGTTTGAGGTTGACGTAGACGCAGCTGAAAGTACAGGTATGACAAGCCTAGGATGATATGGATCTGTAAATTGGTTGACAGTGATACAGAGGCGGACTCTGGTGCTGTGTGTCTCGATCCCAGGTGAGTATAGGAGGTGAATATAACTGAGGGCGCTCCCGCGCACACACACACACAACTCAAATGAGTCATGGGGATGTTAGGAAGCATTTCATCAGCCTTAGACTTGTCAGGAAGTGGAACAATCTGGAGTGTGATGTAGTGGAGGCAGTATCCATACATAGCTTTAAGATGAGGTACGATAAGGCTCTTGGAGCTGAGAGAGAGTGGACCTAGTAGCGACTAGCAAAGAGGAGGGACAAGGAGCTATGAATCGACCCCTGCAACCACAAATAGGTGAGTACTCACGCTGCGTTAAAGAGATACTGTAAAATGCCCAGGCATGTTGGCCAGCAGACAGCGGCCCACCGAAGCCCAGAGCTCTTACGATGAATACACTGGTTGTTATAGTAGCCAGCAGTGCCACCAGAAGAGCCACCCATACGTACCACCTGCCATAAGTACAGATAGACAGTCTGTCTATTAATAAAACACAGTATGCTTTTAATATTTTATTGCGAAGGCTTTATCAATTCTCAATTAACAAAGTCATCAATTCTCCCCAGTGTATCAAATGGCAAGAACTTATGAAGTCTATAGAGGACAATACGTCTTTTCAAATCGCGTATTGCTTCTTTTTAAGATACATGTCAGTATACAATACTATTGATATACTGTCAGAGTGTTTGGTGCGTAGTTGATACAAAATGCAGCTTCTACACTCATTCACCTTGATGACTCACTCACGTTTAAAATTTTGTGGGAATACAATTCAGTGGAGTTCAGGCTGAGTTTGGTCAAACATACCTTCCAAAGGAACAGTTGTGTATAGTTCAGAAAATTTATTAAATGAAATGTTACACCACGTCTGATCCCAATAGGACTCATTAGCCACCAGGACTGATAAAGCCACTCGTAGCAAACGTTTCCTTTAATAAATGTTCTAAACTCCACACAAATGTACTTTTTCACAGTGTTTGGGTATCCCCACACCCTGTATAACCAAGTATGTTTTTAGTAGGGCTATGGAAGGAGGGGCTAGACTTAAGCCTGGAAGGACAGGTCACAC
The DNA here is from genome assembly GCA_009830355.1 of Cherax destructor. Taxonomy (NCBI): domain Eukaryota; kingdom Metazoa; phylum Arthropoda; class Malacostraca; order Decapoda; family Parastacidae; genus Cherax; species Cherax destructor. Next base: position 812,078 of record WNWK01000041.1, read on the forward strand.
TTCTCTGGGATGAGAAAAAAACTAATCCACTTCATTGGGAAGTAGAGAGAATAGGTCTGTTTACTTCTCTGTGAAGAAGGAAAAAGGGAATCCTCTTTACCTTTTAAAGCAGATTAGGTTAGTATATCAGTAGTATATAATACCGACAAGATGATGCCTTAGAAACATGTACAGTATCTGGGTATGTTTATTCTGTAGACGTTTCGCATACCAGTGGCATTATCAATGCAATACAGAAGACTGGAGAGGTTGAAGATGAGACAATCAGTCTTGATGAATCCGAAGATTCATCCTAGTCTGAGGTACTGATTATCTCATCTATTACGTCTCCAGTCTTCTGTATTGTATTTATAAAACCACTGGTGTGAGAAACTACAGAATAACACCCAGATACCCCACACGTGTCTAACTCACCAGGTTATGTAAGGTAAGATATGTACGGCAGGCTAGACAGGTGCCAGTACTCACGTGAAGGGTGCCAGGAAGCCCCAAGGATCAGGCAAGGGTAGAGGTCGAGAGACTAAAACATGCAACATCTCCAGGAAGACAGGGATGGTGAAATCCACTACTTCGCTCCTGGTGTAAGACATACCAAACGGTCCCAGACCTAGATCTGCTTGCTAGGAAATAAAGACAAAATATCAAGCAAGCGCGCATTAACAGGCACATATATAAGACATGAGGTGTACTCGTACACGTAGAAGAACAATAGTATAGCATCTACACACACACACACACACACACACACACACAATACACGTGCATACAGTGCATACATATTTAAAAATACCACAATGAAAATAGGGAATATAACCTGAGCGCTTTCATGTGCTTACACAATCTTCAGAGGAAGATGTGTGTGCAAGCACATGAAAGCTCTCAGGTTTTATTTACTGTTCTCACTGTGGTGTTTTTACATATTTGCAATCACGCGTTTAATTGTGATTTCTTCCATATATAATACATACATACATACATACATATATATATATATATATATATATATATATATATATATATATATATATATATATATATATATATATATACATATATATATATATATATATATATATATATATATATATATATATATATATATATATATATATATATATATATATCATAATATATATATATATATATATATATATATATATATATATATATACAAGACTCACGCATGTAACAGGCACACGCCCACTCACCAGTTATGTACCTTTAAGAGAAGCTTAACTGCGCCGTTGAATAGGACACTTAATGACACTCACCTTCTGCATTGTTCCATCATGCTGTTCATTAGCGCCTGTAAATTGGAACTGACCTTCCTCAGTACTGTGCCTATCATGCCGTTCCAAGATCCGTTCTCCTGTGGAGCTCCCCAGTACCCATCACCTGGTACAACACTGTACCTGCACCACAAGTTTCTTGAAAAATGAAATTAGAATCTGTGTTGACGAAATGACTTTGTGAAAACTAATGGCCGAAATTTGGTACAAAACGAATCATCAGAAATCCCTATGACCTTCTTAAAGCTGAGCAAAGTTAAAATTATTCTTACCAGAATTTGTGCCAATACCTGATTAATACACAAATCAGTCCTAGCAATAGGTAAGCTTGTTCATAGACGTATAGTAGTTAATTAACAACTGTTGGTTAACAAACCGTATTCAGTAATAATATGTATCTTAATTTTTTTAAGAGATGGACTGGTAAGCCAGCGGAAGGCCTCGATCACATGCCCAAAAGCTCTAGTGGCGGAAACACAAAATATGAGGAGGTGTGAGCTTCGACTTGCAACCTCAAATGGACCTTAAGAAACACAGCTTCTCAAATTTTATATTCCTGAGTTTTCTTGAGTTTATAATAATGCATATTTACCACCCTAACAAAATATTGTAAATTTACCAAAATAAGTTAATATATATATTTACCCAACCAAGGAATTATATTTACGCAAGCAAAACGATATAAATTTTCTCAAACAAGAGAATGTATATTTATACAAACAAACGTATGAATAACTAAAGTGTTATGAACACTTGTCAATGCTCATGGAGACAAAAACTCATTAGATTAATTAATAGATCTGTATATTTCGTTAATTGATCTGTATATTTCGTTAATTGATCTGTATATTTCGTTAATTTATCTGTATATTTCTTTAATTTATCTGTATATTTCGTTAATTGATCTGTATATTTAGTTAATTGATCTGTATATTTCGTTAATTGATCTGTATATTTCGTTAATTTATCTGCATATTTCGTTAATTTATCTGTACATTTCGTTAATTAATCTGCATATTTCGAACCCAGAAGGAGGGTCGAAATATACAGATCAATTAATCTCCCGAGTTTGTGTTTCCATGTGGATTATTAGTGTTTATTAGTACTTATTACATCCTTGTGGATTATTAACGTTTATTAATAACTTTAGTTATTCATACTTTTATTTCTATAAATATACATTCTCCTGTTTGAGAAAATTTACATAGTGGGTTATTATTGAGCAAACAAAAGTATGTATATGAACCTGAATATAAACTAAAATTAAGGCCAGAATTAGCATGTTATATAAAGAATACTGACGTAAAATTGAGGGAGGCAGCCAGAGCGTCGAGGAGTTGACCCATAGGTCCCGTGACCTGGATTGACCCGTCAGGGTCAGTGTGGAGGTAGACGTGAGGTGGCCAGTCCTCTGCTGCTACGAGGAAGTGTGGGGCTCGCGGAAACCTGCAGACATGACCTCTTTTAGACCTCTTACACACACAACTTCTTCTCTTACACACACAACTTCTTCTCTTACACACACAACTTCTTCTCTTACACACACAACTTCTTCTCTTACACACACAACTTCTTCTCTTACACACACAACTTCTTCTCTTACACACACAACTTCTTCTCTTACACACACAACTTCTTCTCTTACCACACAACACTTTATGCACAAAGAACAATCGTCCACACAACACTAAATTATGCAACACATTACTGCAGCACAAAACGTTTATTACCCCACGAAACGCACGAGGTAATTTAATATTTAAACAAGACACTGCCCAACAACGGATTTACATACAGGTAAGTGCATGAGGTCGAGGAAGTACCTGAAATTAAGAGGATTTTTGTAGCTGGCGCCGACCTGAGCCAGCCTCTCCCAGCCTCCACCTCCGCTCACCTCTTTAATAATTTAAAAAGAGAAATAATATGAAAGAAGTAACCATATATATATATATATATATATATATATATATATATATATATATATATATATATATATATATATATATATATATATACACACACACATATATTTGGGTCACCCGAGGCATGGTGACCCAAAAAGAAAGAAGAACCCAAAAAAGAAAGAAAAACTTTCATCATTCATCACTTTCACCATCACTTATACATAATCACTGTCTTTGTAGAGGCGCTCAAATACGGCAGTTTAGAAGTCCCTCCAAACTGCCAATATCCCAAACCCCTCCTTTAAAGTGCAGGCATTGTACTTCCCATTTCCAGGTCTCAAGTACGGCTAACTGGTTTCCCTGAATCCCTTCACAAAATATTACCCTGCTCACACTCCAACAGCTCGTCAGGTCCCAAAAACCATTCGTCTCCATTCACTCCTATCTAACACGCTCACGCACGCTTGCTAGAAGTCCAAGCCCCTCGCCCACAAAACCTCCTCTACCCCCTCCCTCCAACCTTTATAATCTGGAAAACTTGAGTGTTTTCATGTGCCTACACACATATATTCTGATGTGTCTAAGAGCGTAAAGGTGTGTGTGTGCATACATGAAAACGCTTAGGTTTTCCTCTTTATTTTATCAGTATTTTGTTTTTACATTGTCCACCATTTTACACAAGTATGAAGGCAATGAGTTCAGTCAGCACCAAACACGTGGTGAGTCGTGTTTACAAAACACCTGTGTGAAACTTACCTGCTACCACCACAGATGTCACTGCATCCATCATCACCCACAGCGTGACTGATACCTGCGGCACCATGGCCATTACGACTCACTGTAACAGATATTTGATTACATGACAAATAATAGCAAGTTTCCTTGGTAATTAGATATCAAAATACCGTTCCAGAAAGCGTGAAAACTAAGTAAATCTTTTCGAGGTCGCTATGTACTCATCATCAGTGACTAGAAAATAACAGGAAAATTGTAAGACACATCGAGCGCAGTGCTAAGCATTTCTTCCAGTTTCTGGAACGATGTTTTAGTATGTGAATATATGTATGTCGTTGTTTTGAACCACAATAAATACCTGTTTGTGAGATTGAAAAATTTCCAGTGACAAAACAAAATCTTGTTGAATTATTCTCTACATCTTCAGTAAAGATTACATACCAGAAGACATACCACGAACCTGTGACACAGGAATGAAAAACTAAATGGTTATAACTGACCATAATTTTTAATGGGGTGGACTAGTAAGCCAGCGGAAGGCCTCGGTCAGATGAACAAAAGCTCCAACGGCGGGTCATCATCTGACTAAGACCCGCGTCAGGAAACACTTGTCCTGTTTCCTGACGAACCTTACCTAACCTAACCTGTGACATAGTTTGTAAAGTGACTGAGAACGGCACGGAAAAATATGGAGAAAGATTCGTTCTTTCGGCAGTAAGCTTATGAACCCAGGCATATGAGCCCAGTCATTTGAACCCAGGCATATGAACCCAGCCTTATAGACCAAGTATTGTTGACCCAACCTAATAAAAGAAAGTGAAAAATTTAAGAAGACTTCTTAGTATTTGCAATAGGGAACAAGAGGCCACAGATATAAATTAAGGGATATATTTCAATGGATATTCAATTTCTTTATTGATGTTTTGCATGTTTCTTCTTCCATCATCAGAATATAAAATATATTACATTTAAAATTGTCTTCAACGTGAGTTGAATAACGCAACTTTCACCATTATTTTTTTAACTTTATTCTCCAATTTCTTTTAGATTTGTTTTCACTAATTTCTTAATTATTGGTTTGTTCTTCAAATTTAAAGACAGACTCCCTACCCCTTTAGGCTCAAATTTTGTATATAGCTGTAAAAGTCCTAACTGTTCCTTGCTGTACTATATTGGTAGTTCTTCAGGAATTTCAAAATTAGACTCACCTATCTCTCTGAAATTAGGGATTATGTGGTCACCTTAAATCACCCATTAAATTCCAGTAACTTTAAAAAAATTATTAAATGTTCTAATTCACTTGACCTAAGATTTTTGGAGTCTTTATACATATAGAGAATTTGAAACCTGAGGTTAATAAAAATGAAAAATCAATTCACCTTTTCACTGTTAATAGCTTGGCATAGTTTACCACTGACGAAATGTATAGGGAAACCTTAAACCACGATACGGGTGGGGATTGAACTCGCGGTAGTGAATCTCAATCGTGTCATTACGATTTCGTGAGTCGGTTCAACTCTTCACTATTAATTATTTGCTATAGTTTACCAATGAAAAAATGGATATTAAACCTGATATGTATAGTAATTTTCAACTATCGTATTATTAATACATTCATTAAAAAAAAATCCTAAAAATCTTGTTTCTTTGTATAATATTAATGACTACATTTCGTTTATATTATTAAGGAATTTACATAACAGTAGTCTCTGATTACTTTATTTATTAAATGATTTAATTAGGTTTCGAAATCAGGGAACTTAACTAAAGTCTCATTTGAAATGTGTTAACTTAAGGATTAAGTTATGTAAGTGTACTTCTGTTGTTACTTTGTACTATATTTTAGATTTAAATTTTAACTAGTATTTAACCTATATTGTTTAGTTTTGTGCTCCTTGTATAGCATTTCAATTTGAGTTTTTCTTCCTAAATTATTCGATTTGGCTCGGAAATTACTAATAAAATCTTTAAAACATGTAATTACACACAATGGGAGGCAATAACATAGAGAAATAAGCTAGTGATCAACCTACATGAGCCAAGCAAACTCTCATCTGTATTGACGAAGTTACACATTGGTTAGGTTGGCTGGTTAATGGGTTGGAAGCCTGTCGACTCCTCTATGGTTGAGGCTGCACGAAAACATTTCACCACCAGACAAGAATATTTTAATTCCTCAGATAACTACTAAAATAAACGCTTAGCATGTATGTATATAATGAGAGAAATACATCCCTCAGGGTATATATCCCGTCAGACATTGCAGTATATATCCCGTCAGACATTGCAGGATATATCCCGTCAGACATTGCAGTATATATCCCGTCAGACATTGCAGTATATATCCCGTCAGACATTGCAGTATATATCCCGTCAGACATTGCAGTATATATCCCGTCAGACATTGCAGCATATATCCCGTCAGACATTGCAGGATATATCCCGTCAGACATTACAGTATATATCCCGTCAGACATTACAGTATATATCCCGTCAGACATTGCAGTATATATCCCGTCAGACATTGCAGTATATATCCCGTCAGACATTGCAGAACAAGCGTTTGTTACATTCACTCTGTAGAGCTGAATCAGTCTATGATAAAGGTGTTCACAGTGCAAAACATTGCAAGGTAAAGTCTTATTCCGCATCGTATCTTCAACACAGTCGGTGGAACGTAAGTCACATCCACACTCACCGGTGCCAGCTGGAACTGTCAGTCAGTACACCTTCCAACCTTCACTTATAACCAACACCTGGGCAATTTTTGTTTCAACTCACAAAGTGAGATTCTTCTTTCCTTGTCTTTTTTCATTGAGCATCAGACGATAGGGTGTATTACCGAAAGACTGAGGCACATGTGCAACAACTAAATCATTCTTGATAACCCGCAGGTGTTGCACATGTGTCTCATTTAGCAGGTGTTGAGCGAGACGTGGATGAAGATTTCATTGCCTCGCAGATCAGTACTGAGCATCGCTGGAAAAAGAGAGACAAAAAAAATTTGAACTTTGCGATTAAGTGTGGACTATTCATGTCGTGACTCAGTTCGTGCGAGTGAGAGGAAAAAATGAAGTCACCTGCGCATCACCTGTTCTGCCTCGTGTGCTTTTCTTTTATACAAAATCTGATACATCAGCAGTATGCTGTTGCCCTTTTTTATACGAGTTACACAGAGGAAACAAAAGCTGTGTTTCCCTGTCATATTAGATCACGCTGGATGGGTCACATACGAGGTGTTGAAACCTACGACGCTACGGGTGGGGTTTGAACTCATGGGTTTAAACCCCACCCTTTCCGTGGTTTCTAATCGTGTTATTACGATTTCGTGAATCATGCAGAAACTTGTCAATATGAGCAGGGAAATTTCTCGTGGAAGAGATAGGAGCTTCATGGTAGAGATACTGTTCGTGGAGCCTCGTGTTAAAGATATACCATGTGTAGTGCTTCATGTTAAAGATGTACTGTACGTGGAGCCTCCTTTGTATGTTCATTCAGCGTCTGCGTTTTCCCTTCCCCCTTGGGAGGTTCCGACAGTTCGTGTCTGTTCTCCCCCACTGCCATGCGCCAAAGCTCTCCTGCCTACGACTGCTTCTCGCTCTATTTCTCGATCACTTCCGGTCGCATGCTCATGCCGTCGCTGATTATACAGATGGTTCTAAATCTTCTGACGGTGTTGAGTTCGCGGTGGTGTTCCCTGACGATGTTGTCCGAGGTCATTTGTTAGACTCGGCTAGTATTTTTACTGCCGAGTTGTATGCCATCTCATAGCGCTGCTCCGTATTACATGTCTCCTTCGATGTTTGTGATCATTTCAGAGTTCCTCAGCGCCTTACAAGCCATTAAACAATTTGATTCCCCTCATCCATTGGTGCTTCGTATTCAACTATTGTTGCGCCATGGCTAACAAAAACAAAGACATTGTATTCTGTTGGGTTCCTGGACACGTTGATGTGCAGGGTAATGAACAGGCGGATGCTGCTGCGAGGTCAGCAGTATATGATCTTCCGGTTTCCTATAGAGGTATTCCGTTCAGGGATTATTTACAGTCATCTCTGCCCGTCTTTGCGGCCGTTGGCAACAATGGTGGTCAGATATGCACCATAACAAATTGCACTCTATTAAACTCCTTTTAGGTTTGTGGCCATCTCCTTTCCACCGTTGCCATACTTCGGAAACTGTGCTCTCCTGTCTCCTCATCGGCCATACCCTCCTTACCCATGGAACGACACCCTACTCTTCTCTGTGAGATTTGTCGGGTCCCTATTTCGGTTCTTCACCTTGTGGATTGCCAGTTCGCAGGATTTACCTCCAACGACGCCGCCGCCCTACTGCTCTTACCTTATGTTCCCTCCTTTACTATACGATCTATGATACATAGCCCCTAACATACCTTCCAGCTTTTTTCTCCCCTCATCTCTGATCCCCTCTCCACCTAGCTGTTTATAGGGGCTCTATTTTCTGCCCCGCAGCACTGCATGACCCTTGTCGGTATAGCGCTTTCTTTGATTATAATAATGTAAATAGTAATCACAAATATAATTTGCAAATAGATTTCGAACCTTTCAAGAAAGTGGAAGGAAAGGGTTTGCCTTGATGATGGTAAAGCCTCTTGATCCGAGGAGCTGGAGGTGCCCTTCCTTTCCTCGGATCGAATCTGATTTTCTACATTTCCCAGGAGATGTATGACTCCTGAGGGTTTAGTGCTTCTCCATAAATAATAATAAAAATAATATAACAGTAATAAAAATATAATTATAACAGTAATAATAATATAATTATAACAGTAACTGTAATAATAATTAATTATAATAACAGTAATAATAATAACAAAAATATAATTATAACAGTAATAATAAAAATAGAAGACACTAAAAAAATACCACAGTAAAAATAGGGAAAAAACGAGCGCTTTCATGTGTTTACACACATCTTCAGACATATGATAAGATTGACAGGGCAGCAGTGACGCAGATGTTGCAACAGTATTCACTAAGCTACACCTGTCCCATAGCTTGTAAGTTAGTAAAATCAGTAAAGAGTATTTATGTAGTTAGTGAGGCTCAGGTTAGTGTATGTACAAGATAGGGGAAATTATTTACCAGTAAAAAAGACTATAGACAAGGGAAGTGTGGTGCCACCATGGTTGTTTATAAATAAATAAGGTTTTGTAAAAGAAATGCATGATTGGTTGATGAGTCTGAAACGCAGTATGAATTATGAGTTATTATTATTTTATTATACTTTATTTTTATTTCATTAACATTATCATTATTATTATTATTATTATTATTATTATTATTATTATTATTATTATTATTATTATTATTATTATTATTATTATTATATAGACTTATAACTCCCCCACAAAATTTGTTTTTACAGTGTTACTCATCGTTTTCCTGATTAGCGAAACTGTATTGTACACAGTGGTTATAACTATGACCATAGTTTTTTAAAGGGGTGGACTGGTAAGCCAACGGAAGGCTTTTGTCTCACGACCAGAAGCTCCAACGGCGTCAGGAAACACTTGTCCTACCCTTACCTAAACTAATGTGTGTCATACACGAACATTTTTAATGTTTAGACTGATGCCTGACTGGTATTTTTTCTAAACACTTGTCAGGAATTCGCAGTCTGTGTTGTTGTACCTGGAGTCTACCTGGATGGCATTCCGGGGGTCAACGCCCCCTCGGCCCGGTCCATGACCAGGCCTCCTGGCGGATCAGGGCCTGATCAACGAGGCTGTTACTGCTGGCCGCTCGTAGTCCAACGAACGAACCACAGCCCAGCTGATCTGGCACTGACTTTAGGTATTTGTCCAGCTCCATGTTGAAGACAACCAGGGGTCTATTGATAATATCCCTTATGACTGGTGGGAAGCTGTTGAACAGTCTTGGGCCCCGGACACTTATTGTGTTTTCTCTTAGTGTACCAGTGGCACCCCTACTTTTCACTGGGGGTATGTTGCATCGCCTGCCAAGTCTTTTGCTTTCGTAGGGAGTGATTTCTGTGTGCAGATTAGGGACCAGTCCCTCCAGAATCTTCCAGGTGTAGCTTATGATATACGTATATCTCTCGCCTGCGCTCCAGTGAGTACAAGTCAAGTGCTTCCAGGCGTTCCCAGTAGTTAAGGTGTTTGATGGAACTTATACGTGCAGTAAAGGTTCTCTGTACATTCTCTAGATCTGCAATTTCACCTGCCTTGAATGGGGATGTACAACAGTATTCCAGCCTAGAGAGAACAAGTGATTTAAAAAGGATCATCATTGGCTTGGCATCTCTTGTCTTGAATGTTCTCATTATCCATCCTATCAGTTTCCTCGCGGATGTGATAGTGGCATTGTTGTGGTCCTTGAAGGTGAGGTCTTCGGACATTACAGTACCTGGAGTTTACCTGGAGAGAGTTCCAGGGGTCAACGCCCCAGCGGCCCGGTCTGTGACCAGGCCTCATGTTGGACCAGAGCCTGATCAACCAGGCTGTTACTGCTGCCCGCACGCAGTCCAACGTACGAACCACAGCCTGGCTGGTCAGGCACCGACTTTAGGTGCCTGTCCAGTAACATCTGTAACACAGATATGTTTCCTGCCACATGCAATATCAACTCTTTTTGTCAAAGCAAGTTCACAAGATGCAGAATACTGGGACAACGTTTCGCCCAGTAAAGATCTTTTGTTCCAATGCTGAAAATGAAAACTTATTCTACAACAGCTTATTTCGTAGCCTTCAAACTTGTCAGCAATTAGCAATTTATCCATCAGTTTATATAACGTTCGTAGGAACTATTTTACAATTATACTTTGTTATTGGTGTATAAGTGAGCAGACTTTCTGACGTTAAAAGTGGTTAATCTTTTGAATAGTAAAAAATATATGACCTGCCGCGCATTTAACATGAGGCTAAGTAATAATTGATTATAATATAGAATTATCATTCATTCAATATAACAAAGTTTCTAAAATAATTTTAATTATCGTGATTTTCATTGGATTAAATAATCCTTGGTATCTCAGAAGTGGATTTCGGTGTTTTATGGAATTTAAAAAATATACAGTAAATACTTTTGTAACAAGGATGGAATTGAAGGCTGAAACTTCGAGATATATTTTTTTTTCAACATAATTATGAGAAAACACCTTCAGCAGAAGAATTAGAGCTGGAAAACATGATACAAATATTGTATGTGTTTGTGGGTGATGTCTGTCTAGTGACGAAGTGGCCAGTGTTTGTACTTTCAGTGCATTCCACTCTGGAACTTTTTCATTGCTAATGTTCCTTTTCAAAACATAAAAACTTATCAAATAGTTCATTATCAATTTTATATTTAAAAAAAATTAAAAACGGAAGCCATTGTTTTCTCCGCATTTGACCACTTTGCATTTTTGTATGAGACCCACTGAATATTTTTAAGCTGTTGACAGTTCCCTGAACCTCCGACCTGAGTACTATAAATATTTTGTGTTCATCACTGGTGATGAATCAGTCAGTCCATGTTGGTCAGGTTTGTTCACTTTCTAACTTAATGCGCCAAGAACATTAAATTTTTAAATCAAACCTGGTCTCTAGATGCATTTTAGAGAGAACAATTTTCGCAAAATTTTATTATTTTATAAGAGATAAAAGACACCTTGATATTTTTTTTACAATAGTTTCCCTGTTTTAAGTATTTTTTCAAGCATTCTCAGGGAATTTCCAATTTTTACACTAAAATTAAGACGGATCGTTTCTTCTTAGTAGCGCCTGCATTAAATCCTGTGCAGTTACAGCTTCAACAGCTATGATCCTTTCACTTTTCATCATTGCAACAATTTAGCTTTAAGTTGCTGCTCGAGTGTGCCCGAAGATCAGCCAGTGTTCTTTACATAGGTTTTATAGCACTATATAACTATATAGCACTATATAACTACATAGGTTTTATAGCACTATATAACTATATAGCACTATATAACTATATAGCACTATATAACTATATAGCACTATATAACTATATAGCACTATATAACTATATAGCACTGTATAACCCCAGTGGTTTAGCTCTTACATTTGATTATAATAATAATAATAATATAGCACTCAGTGCAGCAGGGTATTAAATTTAGCTCAAAAATCGTGATTTCAATTTAGGAATCTATTTTAGAGTTCTCGATACTTAGAGGCAAGAGTACTATCTAGTTTGTTCTGCTAGTTGTTTACATTTAACGTCAAACTTAACGAATTCCTTCTTCTATTCTAACGCATTTGTAATAAAAAACTGAGCTGCTACAAAGTCCATTTTATTCACTCCGTCAGAACAAAACAAAAATCCACCAGAGCATTGCCAAAAATATTGTAATCTTCGAGTACAATCAATGGTGAATGAATGACAATGTTACATGCATGACAACGTCACTTTTATGACAACGTTACATGCATGACATTACATGCACGACAACGTTACATGTATTATAACGTCACTTTCATAACAACGTTATAAGCATGACAACGTCACATGCTTGACAGCAGAAGTTATCAAATGGTATAACGCCAATCCTTATCCACCAAAAAAAAAATATTTTCTTTCTCAAATAATACCACTACAAAGAAATTGATCTGTAACATCATAGTTTATTAGAAGAAGTCAGCTTGAACACACGGAAATTTGCGTCCTTCAGAAGATTTTGAAGGACAGAGAGATACGCTGTTGTAAATATCTGCGTCTCGTCTCTACAATAATTCATGGCTGGAGGGTGGAGCACCCACAGCTCTGTAGACAACGACACAAGTGGGCAAAGGAAGTCTTCATCTGGACAACCTATCTCTTTAAGCACAGATATTGTATACTGCGGAAGAAATCACAATAAATTGCGTGTTTGCAAATATTAAAAAAATACCACATTGAAAATAGGAAATAAAGCCTGAGCGTTTTTATGTGCTTAGACACACATCTTCAGAGGAATATCCATTAGGACTTTTTATTGACCTAAGGAAAGCTTTTGACACAGTAAACCACGGCATCCTACTCCACAAACTTGACCATTATGGTATAAGAGGTCATGCACTTGCATATTTCAAATCGTACCTTACTAATAGGTATCAGTACCTGAACATTAAAGACACAACCTCATCAACACGACCATCTGATACTGGAGTGCCACAGGGAAGTGTCCTTGGTCCCCTGCTCTTCCTCTTATACATCAATGATCTTCCTAACGTATCACAACACCTGAAACCAATTCTCTTTGCTGACGACACGACTTATGTCATCTCCCATCCAAATTTTGCCTCACTCAACACCGTTGTTAATGAAGAGCTACTAAAAATATCCACTTGTATGACAGCCAATAAACTTACACTTAATTAACACTGACAAAACCTTCTATATTATGTTTGGTAACAGAGCAGGTGTTGCACAACTGAACATTAAGATCGACAACACTCTTATTGCTAAACATAATGAGGGCAAATTCCTGGGCCTACACCTCGACAGCAACCTGAAATTCAGTACCCATATCCAACACATAACAAAACAAGTATCCAAAACGGTTGGGATCCTCTCCAAGATATGTTACTACGTGCCACAATCAGCCCTTCTCCCACTATACTATTCACTCATCTATCCCTACCTCACCTATGTTATTTGTGCTTGGGGATCAACAGCAGCAACACATCTAAAGCCAATAATAACCCAACAAAAAACAGCAGTAAGAATTATCACGCAATCCAATACTAGGCAACCCCCTCCCCCCCCACTCTTCAAAGATCTAAACTTACTCTACCGAACATCCACACTTACTACTGTGCAACCTACATTTACAAAACCATAAATTCCAATATTAACCCTGAACTAAAACACTTTCTTGATAGTTGTGACAGGACCCACAGACACAACACCAGGCACAAAAATCTCTGACATTCCCCGTGTCCGGCTAAACCTATACAAAAATTCAATGTACATTAAAGGGCCTAAAATCTGGAACTCCCTACCTGAAAACTCTAGAACTGCAAATACAGTCACCAATTTCAAAAACTACCGTTAAAAAACATCTTATCTCCCTGACACACTCCACCGTCAGCTAACTACATGAAAACCACCTATTCTCTTCCTTGAATCATGCACACATAAAAAACAAACTAGACCTACTCTCGATATCTGTGATTCCACCCAATTTACACTTACACTCACCCAAATGACTATAAACATAAAATTTCGAATAAAGCTTAAACTAGTCATAAGTTTGCCTGAGATACTCCAATATAAGAGCTTTAATAGAAACTTTGTATCATGCCAAGACAAAACCATTCTCATTGCTAAATTTACAAACTGTAATGCAGTTACCTAGCTTTAATATCAGTATGCTCCATAACCTGTATCAATATAGAGTTAGAATTATTATTAGTCTGCCCGAAATGCCTAGTCATGCTAGGCATGATAGTGACCCTCTTTGTAATTAGTATCTTATAATATGTAAACCACACATTGTAATCTTTACAGAGAAATAAATATTTGAATTTGAATAGGAATAGCTATTACTCTGAAGATGTGTGTAAGCACATGAAACGCTCAGGTTTTATTTCCTATTTTCATTGTTGTATTTTTTAATATTGTATCCGGTATATATTGTGATGAGAGCATATGTCTTGATGTGTGCGCACTGAGTGGAGCAGCTCCTCCACGAAGGACTTTATCACAGTGTATATACACTTAGACTTTACTTCAGTCCCAATAGACTCTTATTTGGGATTAAAATAGTCTTGAGTAGTGGTAAACACATGCATCCTTAATCAACTTTGTGTCAATAAGATTTAAGCACAATTAACTAATCCTTAAGTAAAAAATATGCATGGCTTGTAAAAGCTCTACCTAGAACGAATTTTGTCCAAATTAATGTCTTTTCTGGATTCAGTGATATATTAAATCAGAACTGCAGTCTCCTGAAAACGTATTAACATATTATCAATTTAACAAATTTTTAGCAGATAGGCCTATAATTTCATGAGACCTCGTCTATTTATCTATAAGATAAAATCTCAAATACCACTGAAAAGTGAATTGAAAAATTACAACACAATCTTATTTGAAATATATCAAGTGCCCAAGTGAGGAAAAACATGACTGGTTATTACTATAGGTTTAAAGGCTTTCGACTACACGAGGGTCATTAAGGCTGCATGTCACCTGTACACCACCAGCCAGAAATACTTTAATACCTAAAACAGGAATTAAAGTAAAAATCTCTTCATATATATACAGTGAGATCCACTGAATATTCAAAAAACAGAATATATATATTCGGCACGACATATATATATGTTGTGCCGAATAGGTAAAACTGGTCAATTATGAAGAACGTATTTAAAGTTAAGTCCTTTCCAAAATTTTCTCTTATAGGTTTAAAGATTTTTTTTTTTATTTATGTTAACTTAAAAATTAATAATTTTGTACCAGAAGAACCTTAGAAAACTTACTTAACCTTATTATAACAAGCGTAATTTAATTTAGTCTAATCAAACTAAATATATATTAGATAAGTTTACAATAATTTAATAAAAAACAAACACAATGAAATTTATTTTTTTCGTTAGGTTCAGAATGATTTTTGCGAAATAATTGCATACACAATTTTTCGCTTGCCTTATTCGTGCCGAATAGGTAAAACTTGTTATTTTGACTTAAATAGCAAGACTCTTCTTACCGAATAAGGCAAGCGAAATTTTGTGTATGTAATAATTTCGAAAAAAATCATTCTGAACCTAACGAAAAAAATATATTTCATTTTGTTTGTTTATTATTAAAGTATTGTAAACTTATCTAAAATATATTTAGTTGGATAAGACTAAATTAAATTGCGCTAATTATAATAAGGATAGGTAAGTTTTCTGAGGTTCTTTTGGTACAAAATTATTAATTTTTTACATTAGCATAAATGAAAAAAATATATCTTTAAACGTATAAGAGAAGATTTTAGAAAGGAGTTAATTTTTAATGAATTCTTGATAATTGACCAATTTAACCTATTCGGCACAATATATATATATATATATATATATATATATATATATATATATATATATATATATATATATATATATATATATATATATATATATATATATATATATATAGGCATGTTATAGTTCTGGAGGTGGGAAGCACAGTGCCGGCACTCTGAACGGATATTGGAGATGTAACAGTTCAGAGAATAATGGAACATGTTTTTGCCTTCCATATTAATCACCTGAAAAGCCGACTTATTCTTATATTTATGCATAAATTCCCCAAAAAAAGAGAATGCTGTGAATACATTAGTCCCTCTAGACCTCATCTGCTGCTGTAAAAATATATATATTTTTTCTAAAATGTTTACTTAACATCAGATCAGCAACAAGGCATCCATATCTGCACCAATAATATACATTACCATACAATATACATTTAAAATCTCTCTCGCCAAAAATACAACTTATTTACAGTAAAACAAACACATATACCCAACAATATTATATATATATATATATATATATATATATATATATATATATATATATATAATAATAAAAAACCACGGTACGGGTGGGGTTTTGAACCCAACCGTACCGTGGGTTGAAAACCCCACCGTGTTATTACGAGTATAGGTATATTTAAACGACCAAAAGAACTGAATGCCCACTTCCTATATAAAAATTATCCTCAAATGTTTTGTTCCTAGACTACTTCGTAAATTATATATAGTCTTACACACCATCTGTGTTCGATCCTTTCACATTTGAGTTTACAAAAGGAAAAATTTTCTATACACCGTACACACCTGTACGGTTACTAGCTGAGAATATTTTTTTTTTCACCATGGGCATAAAAATACTCTTGTAGTTAGACGCAGGTAACCACACTCATGATGTACATGCCCAGAGCACTTGAGTGTTCCATGCGTACATTGGTCGGTGCATTTTACATCTCCCGTCCGTGGCTGAGAGGAGAGGAACCTCCCCCTCCACCTATGGCACCCTCGGAAGAGTGTCTTCCAGACTCCATCTCTGAGGAAGCTGAAGAGGAGAGCGTAGTGTTGGAGCCTAGGTGATCGCTCTGCACGGACATACCACGGTCGTGCGACCTCCGGGTCCTGTTGGGAGACAGCTTCACCAGATCGATGCTGCTGGGGTCGGCCTGTGGAAGGGGATGAAGAAGGACGGGGATACATAATGTGAAGTGCACAGGTCCTGGGGCTGCGGGTGTCAGGACAAGGATTAGTGTAACTGCTACTAGGTGAGAGGCCAGGAAGAGTGCCGGGGACTACAAGTAGGATGCACTGGGAAGAGTGCCAGGTCTAGAAGTAAGATGCATTAGAAAGAGTGCCAGGTCTAGGAGTGGGAAGAGTGACAAGTCTAAAAGTAAGATGCATTAGGAAGAGTGCTAGGCCTAGAAGATGAAGTGGGAAGTGTGCCAGGTTTAGAAATAATATGGAGTGGGAAGAGTGCCAGGACTAAAAGTAAGATTGAGTGGAAAGAGTATCAGGTGTAGAAGTATTATGAAGAGGGAAAAATGTAATTGAGAAATTATATGATTAAACCTGATAAACAGACTATAAATCATCACAGGTCAAAATCATTAATGTACAATGAAAAGTATTATTAATTATTATTATTTAATATTATTATTATTAATCAGTCATTATATATGTTCAAAAACAAACGCTAAACCCATATGGGTTATACAGCAACGAAAGAGTAGTCGGAGAATTAGAAGGAGGAAGATATTTTTGTAATGCATATTTGTTTTAAAAAATACGATTTATTTACTTTTTATTTAGATATTAAACAATTACTTGAGAGCGGAGCAGCAATGAGAGTTACTGAAGATAAGAAGAAAAAGTTGAGTTATGGTGGATGAACTGTTGTGTGTTGCTCTGAGTATGAAGACAAAAAGGGAAGTAGCAGAGCGGGTTTTTATTGGGACAACGTTTCGCTCAGTATAGAGTTTATCATGTCATGTTTCACTGTGTGGAGCTTTATTAAGTTTATCTTTCGGTTTATGTGGTGCTTTGTCAAGTTTTGCATCGGTCTGTGTGAAGGTTTATCAGTTCTTCATTTGGTCTGTTTAGAGCATCATCAAGTCTCCTTTCAGTCTGTTTAGAGCTTTGTCAAGTCTTATTTCGGTCTGCGTAGAGCCTGATCAAGTCATTTTGCGTTCTACGTAAAGCTTGATCTCTCGTGCCGATTCGTGCACTACTGAATCCCGCCTCATTATACTCTGTTTACACTAAACAAGTGAACGTTGTTCCAATAAATTGTTGGTCTGAAACAAGTGTGTTTGTCTTCATACATCTTCTACATCTTCCGTTGGGAGAAGAAAAGTTGATAATTATTTCTGAGGAGGAAATCGACCAGAAACTAGTTCCATTTTTAATTTCATCTAATTTATTTGTGAACATCAAATACAGTCAGACACAGAATCGAGTTACTATTAACTATATTACATACATATATACACATATGAAAAGAAATCAATGGTTTTTCGTAACTACTAATTTTTCAAATACCAATCCGAAAAAAAAAATTGAAAATGAGTGGCAGATTTTTTTTCGGTCTATTATCCATTTTTTTTGGCACAGATGATGGTCCTTAGAAGTCCGAAAAGTTGATCCAACGCAATTCCCATTTTTTTTAAAGATTGGTGTTTGAAACACATATATACATATATTACAAGAAACAAATTTAAATATAAACACTGTTAAATGGTTTATACTTAATTTAACATGTAATATAAATGACATTACCCTAAAACAACGAAAAATTTCCAGTATAAGATAATGACTCGAGAATACACTGGGCATTGAAAATAAGAAATTACAGCCAATCTCATTCTCATAAAATTTTTGTAAGTCAAATGCCAAAAATATTTTGTATTCTAGAAATACATGAATTTATATATATATATATATATATATATATATATATATATATATATATATATATATATATAAAAAATTTTACATGTATATATATTCATGTGGTTGCTACTTTAAAATCATATAGTTTATATATGTGCTAAAAGATTACTAACAATATTATCACACTTAGCTGCCAAATGTCATCATTATAGAGCTACCATATGCTCGAGTATATATGCTATCAAATATAGCTAGCATATACTATCATATAGATTTTTATATACATTCACATAGGGATAACAAACATATTATCATTTATACGTTAACCGTTATCATATTGTAGTAACTAATCTATTTTATGTAGATTTAATCTAAATTTACGATCTTCACGCTTCTTCCGAACCACAGTTGGAAAGGTCATTTAATTTTTATGGAATTCTAGCGTGTATAATATGTTTATATATATATATATATATATATATATATATATATATATATATATATATATATATATATATATATATATATATATATATATATTATATATATATATATATATATATATATATATATATAATATATATATATATATATATATATATATATATATATATATATATATTTTATATTATGGAAGAATCATGAACAAGCGATACAAGATGCAAAACAACCACAGGGGGAGTTGAATAATAGCTCTAGGTTTTTCGTGTTGCAATCAACACATCATCAGGAGCTTGCTGCAATGTTGAAGAAATGGGTAAGAGATCTCAGCAGATTCGTTCCGATGGACGCTTGCTAAGAATCTCTCAATTGCATTCTCAAGGAATAGCAACTGAAATACCACATTCATTGAGGATGTGATTAAAGGAGCACGAAATCGCTTGCAGTCGAATTACTTTTCACTGTGTTGTACTGCATATTATGACATTGTTTTCTTGTGGCGATCAGGTCTACTGTGGCCTCGACGACTAGGTCTCGTGTGGTCTTAACGACTAAATCTGTCGTCGTCTCGAAGCCCAGGTCTTGACAAGGACCCAGCTTACATAGCCGTCTTCAACGACATTAAGCACCGTCTTAGAAAGGTTATAACTCAACAAGACAACACAAAGTCGTTATTAAAATGAAATATCGCCGAGAGCAACATTGATAGTTACCTCAGCAATCAACGCCACCTTCACCTCAGGATTTCGTCACCCATATACAGCTGTGTTAGGTTGTATTTCTCCTTTTTACGCCACTACTGTAGACATATTTTTCAGTATGCCTGTGAGGTATACCTTGACTGACCTCTTGAGGGATACTGGCTTCGTTACGTGGAAATCTTCGCAGCTTGATCAAGTGGTTTTAAAAATAGACTCCGACTGTGTGACTTTGGTGTAAGTGTCGATATGGTGTCTATATTTCAAGAGAAATGTTGCTTAATGCAAATTAATTAAAAAAATTGACGGCTACATATGTCGACTGGGCAGACCCAACGAATGCGTGCATTCGCAAAATCAACGAATTCGCATATTCGTAAAACCATTAGCTGCCCGCATTCGATAAACAGGATACATATTAAATCTTGAGCAATTATACAATTTGAGACAGGTGATATAAAAATAAATTCTCCGAATATTTTTATGAGTGTTATTGACATGCGTCGGATTGCATGTAGCGAGCACCAGTAGCCTGGCTGATCAGGCTATGAACAGAGGCATGGTCTAGGACCGGGCCCAGGGGGCGATGATAGCCAGAAACATCTATAGGTAATCTGCAAGTATCTCTAAATTGTATACATAAATACATCTCTTTCAAATAGGTTGATAAATATTGTATAAGAATGTTTGTGTGTGTGTGTTTACATGTGCGTGTATGTGTGCGTGTGTATACACGTTCTTACGAGTGTGTGCGTGCTTGTGTGTGCATAGATGTTGGCGAGGGCTCTTGATCCAAGGAAATGTAGCCATCCTCCCCTTTCATTAGATGAAGCCCTGTCTGCCTCGCATATTCCCCCAGGGGCTTGTCGACCCGTACGGGCTTAGAGCTTTGCTGTGAATACAATGATAGTTGTTCCAGGGAAAAAAAAGATATGCTTGCACTTTAAACATTAATGAAGTCTTGAGAGACTTATACACAATGTTAGGAACATCAACTATGTGAACAGAGATGAACAGAGATGAACAGAGATGAACAGAGGTGAACAGAGGTGAACAGAGGTGAACAGAGGTGAACAGAGGTGAACAGAGATGAACAGAGATGAACAGAGATGAACAGATGTGAACAGATGTGAACAGAGATGAACAGAGGTGAACATAGATGAACAGAGGCGAATAGAGATGAACAGATGAACAGAGATGAGCATAAATTATACTGATAGTTTCGTCTGCCTAAAAATAATATCAATTTTTTTTTTTTTTTGGCTATTCAAATTATGAAAATGAAAAAGTTTGAAAATCTATATTATCATATTCTTTACTGTTTGTTATTCATTTCAAGTAAAATGGAAAATATTTTTGAAAATTCTTTCATTCCAATATTTTCCTGAATAATATCAGATCAAAGAAATATGACTTACAATTAACAGAGGACAGTTTGGACCACCTGAAGATTCCTTCTCCATTAAAGAGGAAAACAGTTAACTCATATTACGCAAATTTATGATATGACGCATTGTAACAGCGTAGCAGAACTGACTTAGGAAGCCAACCTCAACCTGCTAACACTGAGGTTAGTAAACAAGAAAAACACACAATACAGTGAGTGGAACAACACATAAGTAACACGCACAGAGGAGATAGGAGCTTATCACGACGTTTCGGTCCGATTTGGACTATTTACAAAGTCACACTGTGACTTTGTAAATAGTCCAAATCGGACCTAAAAGTCGTCGTAAGCTCCTCTCTTCTCTCCGGGTTATTTGTGTGTTGAGGTCAGTGGGTTCCAAACTTGTGTTGATCGTATTCCCTAGACGCTGGGTACTAACAATATCTGAGATACAAACGTGTAGACGGAACATCATGTACTTCAAAAACTTGGGAACTTTACGTGTATCTATAAAATATCGAATATAGATAAACAAAATTTTGAAAAATCGCTTAATCAAAACACAGTACATTATATCAATTAATTGGCGTATCCCCTGAAACTACCTTCCTGTATTCCCTTGGGGTACGTATACCCTCTTGTAGTATTTGTTCGCTAGTTTGGGAGCCAGGGATTTAGGTAATATAAAGCATCTTAATTTATCTAATCTATCCAAGAGTTTGCATAACCTTAGTTAACTGTTTTCCTTAGAGGAAGCGAATATTCAGATTATTTATAATTATACAAGATGTTGTAACTTGATTCTGTGTGCAGTAAAGATGAGTACTAAATTTCTGGTCGTGGAGACGGGTAGCCAGTAAGAGATCGCAATGCAGGCGGCGAGGGGCCGGTTCATAGCCTCTGAACAATGACCCACATTGTTTCAAGGGGGGTCCGTCTAGGAGTTGCAAGGGGAAGATGGAGGAGCAGATCACAGTTCAACATCGTCAAGTAGGAAGATGTTCAGGAAGGAAAGATGAAACGAAATCATCAATATTGACAATGCTAAAAATAAATAGAGAGCGTTACTTATGCGTTTTACATGCTTCTAAGAAGGCCTACGTGTACAAAAAAATATATATAAGCTTCAGAGAGTGTTTCTAAAAAATGTATACGTACTTTAATACAGAATATTTGTAACGTGATCCAGACAAGAGTGGCATGCATTTAGTCCAAAAAATACAGTGTGCAGAAGTAAATAACTAGCAGTTATATGAATCTGTCCAGGCAGAAACCTGTGCTCAGGTTTGTCGCCCAGTTGTCCACTAGTTTTATCTAGATGCTAAGAAAACTTTCAGTACCTCTTCAAGGGGGACTCCTTGACAAGGCGAAGAGGCCTTTGGTCTAAGACCGAACCTAATTACCCCCCACAATCCTCCCTTCCATATCCCATCCTCTCCATCCCCCCTTTTTTTTTCCTTTCCTACCCCTTCCCAACCCTCTCTTTTCCCTGTCCCGTTTGTAGCCTCTGGGGTCCTTCCCTGTGGCATTACGGTTTATAGGTAGGGGGAAGTATGCTGGAGTTCATCCCACTCCATGAGGTTCCTAGGTAGGGGGAAGTATGCTGGGGTAGTTTGCCGTAGAATCTGGATTATCTGGAGGTGCCCTGCTCCCTTCCTGGATTTCTAAGAAGTGGGCGGGGTGTCCTGCAGGTGATGCTGAGGTATGCTTTGTGGTGGGTTTCCGACCGCCCTCTCTTTTGTCCACCGAGGTGGCTCAGTAGATGTGAGGTTGCTATCCCAGAGTGCTGGTTTACTGGCGTGAAGGGTAGGGTATGGCACGGGGTTCCACGCTGCATCTGCACTGCTTGCAGTCTCGAGGTCCTCTCGGATGAGAGGGGGAACTTACAGCTCTTTCATGCCATCTGTTACCGCATCCTGGCTTCGTTATTGGACCATTCTCCAGACTCTTCTCATACCCCTGTACCTCTGCAAGTGACACTTCGTCACTCTGCAGAAACAGGCAGAGCTGAGGCTCTGCCTGTTTCTACTAGTACTTCTACCTCTTGCATGTCTTTAACTATGCGTCCAGCTTCCCCGAATACAGTGCGACGGTTTTCGAATCGCCCATCTACCTCAGGTCGGGCCACCCGCAGTACTATGTCTAAACGTTCCAGACCATTTGCTGACAACGGTTCTTCGATGTCTGCTCATACCATCCAAAAATGACCTACGCAACAACCACTTCCTTTCCGCACTTTGTTTACAAGTATGCAGTGGACTAAATTCTTTTCTCTACAACCGACATCTCCAGAATACAGAATGCAGAACAATTTCATGATCTTTCCCATCTTACTTCCATTGATAATATTCCAATCACAGTTCACAAGCACACTACTCTCAATTCTTGCAGTGGTACGGTAGTTTTACCGCGTACCATTGTATAGAGTGATTTTATGTCTTGCGGTGATGATATTTTGGAGCAATTAACCCTTCAGGACCTTCCAATTCTCAAAGTGGATACATGTGTCCTGCCCGCTCACGGGTGAGGCACTTTCCCAGTAACATCGCCCGCTTAACCTTTGACTGCCGTGAACTCCCGTCCACCGTCTATATCACAGACCATCGCCTAGAGGTCCCTACTCCCCAACAGTGTCGAAATTGCTGGCGCTCTGGACACCCTGCTAAATACTGCAGATCTGTGGCAGACTGCTCGATCTGCGGTGCAGTCTTTCCCCCACTTGTCTCAACTGCAATGAACCTCATCCTTCTTTTTCCCGCCGATGTTAGAGCTATCTTAATGAACGAGAAATATATTGTCTTAAGGAGAGCGAAGGCCTTACTTATGCTATGGCTGTCTCTTGGCTCCGCCTTAAGGGAATCTTCCTCGTGTCCCATACTCTTGAGTAGCTAGGAGACCTCCAACCTTGGCGGTCTCCCCGCCTACCAGCTCCTCCGGTGTCGTGTCTTCCGGAGACACCCCTGTCTCTAATACTTTTGGAGTTTTACCCTCTGAAAGCCCCACCTCTCCACCTGTTCCTACCTCTACTTCTTCTCACCTGCTAGTTTCTCAGTCTGCAAGGCCTCACGTGTCTGCATCTTCTTCACGCCTATCACCTGCAAAGTTGAACCTGTCTCATAAGCCCAAGTCTCTTTGCATTCCTCCGGTGCTTACAATTCCCAACAGTTTTCCTTTTCGGTCTCGATGCCAAGTTCTCACCCACTTTCTAACTCTTACACGAGGTGGAGGTTCACCCCCCTTCGTGTGGTCCCCTCTTCTCCTTCCCCCCATCCCCCAGACTTCTTCCCCAGTTACCTTCCAACCTCCTTCCTCTCCTGTTTCACCACAGACCAACCTATTTGTTCGGCGCCCCTGCCTACTTAGTCCGTTTTCTCCTCGTCTTCACTCCGGTCTTCTCTCCAGTTGCCTTCCTTGTATGTTCATTTAGTGTCTGCCTTTTCCTTTTTCCTTGGGAGGTTCCAACAGTTCATGTCTGTTCTCCCCTACTGCCATGCGCCAAAGCTCTCCTGCCTACGACTGCTTCTCGCTCTTTTTCTCGATCACTTCCCGTCGCATGCTCATGCTGCCGCTGTTTACACAGATGGTTCTAAATATTCTGATGGTGTTGGGTTCGTGGCGGTGTTCCCAGACGATGTTGTCCGAGGTCATTTGTTAGACTCGGCTAGTATTTTCACCGCCGAGTTGTAAGCAATTCTCATAGCGCTTCTCCTATTTTACAGTCATCTCTGCCCATCTTCGCGGCCGTTGGCAACAACGGTGGTCAGACATGCACCATAACAAATTGCACTCTTTTAAACCACTTTCAGTTTTATGGCCATTTTCTTACCACCGATGCCGTACTCGGGAGATTGTGTTGTCCCATCTCCGCATCAGCTATACCCGCCTTACCCACAGGTATCTCATGGAACGACATCCTATTCCTCTCGGTGAGGTCTGTCGGGTCCCTATTTCGGTTCTTCACCTTCTGGACTGCCCGGTTTATCAGCGAGCTCGCAGAATTTACCTCCAACGACGCCGCCGCCCTACTGCTCTTACCTTATCTTCCCTCCTTGCAGACGGCCCTGCCTTTGACTTACAATCACTTTTTGACATTTTGTCAGCAACTGCTTTAGTATACGAACTTTGATACATACTCTCTCTGATCGGGGGTTCTAACCCCGCCCGTGGTATGGTTTGATACATAGCCTTTAGTGTTCCTTCCAGCTCTTTTCTTCCCTCACCTCTGACCCCCTCTCCACCTAGCTGTTTATAGCCCCGGCAGAATATATATATATATATATATATATATATATATATATATATATATATATATATATATATATATATATATATATGTGTGTGTGTGTGTGTGTGTGTGATTCAGGCATATTGAGTGCAATGTCTACTTGTGGTAGTGATGCTGTGTTGAGTGCTAGCTTCTATGATGTGACAACATTAGCGTCAGACATTTAGCGTTAGCAAGAGAGCTTTAGAAATCATCAACACATGTAGAAGTTTATATCTTCTATGTAAAACATGCGTTACCAACTACTCATTAAACATCAACGGGACTCATTATACAGTATGGAACAGGAAGTTGGTGCATACGGCAACCAAATATTACCATACAATTACAATAGAAATAATAAAGAGTAGAACATTGCCACAGTAGTTACTGCACATATACATATCAACATAGATTTCAAGTAATTACTGCATATAAATTGCTTAAGAATACATAGATTTTTCACACCGTATAGAAAAACAAGAGTGTGTTTATGAATAATATATATATATATATATATATATATATATATATATATATATATATATATATATATATATATATATATATATGTTGTCTACTACACTGACATACATTACAAGATAACCTCCTTAATATCCAAATTGTGTAATAGTCTTCAATACTAAATCAATCATTTCTATTATCCCTTTTAGGGCTGATAGTGGAATAGATTGATAATACATACTACGGAAAATTGATAGGAAGGGAAAGAGAGGAACATCATTAAGCACAGTATACAATAATACAAATATGCACTGTTTTTATTGTAACTTCATCCTGTAAGTTTTCTTGTGATTGCAAACCGTGATTGCTTTCCATAATTGTGTTCCGTGAGTTTGTGTTCCGTGATTGTGTTTCTTGGCTTCTGTTCCTTGAATTTGTTTTTCTGCCTTATGTTCTGTAAGTTTGTGTTCAGTGAGTTTGTGTTCAGTGATTGTGTTCAGTGATTGTGTTCAAGAAGGAAGAAATTATTTATGTGGAATTGTTTACACATCTGTCTGTTATCTTCGTTATTTCTCTGAACATTCTCTTGTAATGTGATGTGTGTGACTCACCGGAGTGGGAATCACGTTTGTGAATAAGAGATTCACCTGTGTGACTGAGAGAAGAATGATAGAGAAACTCACCTGGTAAGCGAGAGCATTCATGATAATGTGGTAAGGCACAAGGCCCAGTGGATGTATCTCCTTCATGAGAATGTTGGCTGGGATCTTGTAGAATTGAATGTACTCCAGAAAGTTACCGATGACTTCCTTCAAGTCGGTGTTGGGTTGGTTATCACAGTGCTTCTTAGACCACATCAGTCCTGCCTGAAGACCAGGAGAACATTTAATATTATTTAGATTAATTGTAGAGATTAAAAGTACATAGAAAAGTGATTACAATTAGTCACAAAGGTGATTACAGTTACTGTACAAAGGCGAATGTTCTTAAAGCTGCGTACTGTCACTAATAAAGTTACAAGTGTAAAACGAGCCTTTAAATGACAACGCTTCGCTCTCTGCAGAGCTTTATTTAATAAATCACTAACTTGGCTCTAAAGAAACTCACCTTGCTCTAAGGCGTTTAGCCTCATCCAATTCTAAATCCTCTAACTTGTTTCTTAGAAATTTCAACTTGGCTCTAAAACGCTTAGTTTCCTTCTTAGAAATTTTCCCTCGCTTTCTAGCACCTCGCGTGGCTTTAAGGCTCTAAACTCTCACCTGGCTGTGTAAGTCATCTCACCTGGAATTTGGTGAATTCGTCGGCCCGCAGTTCCTCCCTGGCCATGATGAGTCTAACAACATGCTGTGGCAGCAAGGTGAAGGAGCCCAGATTGAGCACCTCGTTCCCGTGCTCGTCGACAAACTCCAGCACCTCCAAACCAAGAGAAAATATCTTAAAATACCTGCCAGGGATGTGACATGCACATGGGGCTCTAAGTGAAGTAAGTGCTGATTGGAACTTCCTCAAAGAAGATATCATATCCCTACCCAGCCTTCAGGATAAGGTGGTAATTTCCACGGAAAAAGGTGCAAAGTGCGTTGATTAATAATCCAGGATACTCCCTACAGGCACGCCTCTCTGAATCACAGGTTGGGCAAGAACATATTTTTGGCTTCTGAGTGAGGCAACAAAGGTGTGTAAAGACACGTATT
Organism: Cherax destructor; assembly: GCA_009830355.1. NCBI lineage: Eukaryota > Metazoa > Arthropoda > Malacostraca > Decapoda > Parastacidae > Cherax > Cherax destructor. The sequence goes on from WNWK01000041.1 coordinate 839,820, forward strand.
TAATAAATACATAGAACAGTCTCTTCATTCATATGTCAAAAAATAATGTAGATCTTTTAGTTATTGCAATATTTTTATTTAGAAAATGTGGAAATGGAGAAGATTGATATGAGAGAGAGAGAGAGACAGACAGACAGACAGACCAGACAGACAGACAGACCAGACAGACAGACCAGACAGACAGACAGACCACACAGACAGACCAGACACACCAGACAGACAGACCAGACAGACAGAGCAGAGGTAGAGAGCAGACATAAAAGGGAACTCACTTTCTGCACCATGGACTTAGTACACTTGTACTGGATGTATCTCTCAGCTGAGGCTAGGAGAGCACACACAGTGTCCACATTGATACAGCATTGTACGAACCCTGAGCACCCCTTCCTTAGTTCGTCTAGACCATAGTAGTCAGCAGCGTTCATCAGTCCTGTGTGTGAACGAGTGTATTTTACCACAACTGGCAACAGTGTGCTGATGGTGTGATAGTGGTGTGTGTGGTGGTGTTGTGTGGTAGTGGTGTGTGTGGTGGTGTTGTGTGTGGTAGTGGTGTGTGTGGTGGTGTTGTGTGGTAGTGGTGTGTGTGTGGTGGTGTTGTGTGGTAGTGGTGTGTGTGTGGTGGTGTTGTGTGGTAGTGGTGTGTGTGTGGTGGTGTTGTGTGGTAGTGGTGTGTGTGGTGGTGTTGTGTGTGTGGTGGTGTGTGTGGTGGTGTTGTGTGGTAGTGGTGTGTGTGTGGTGGTGTTGTGTGGTAGTGGTGTGTGTGTGGTGGTGTTGTGTGGTAGTGGTGTGTGTGTGGTGGTGTTGTGTGGTAGTGGTGTGTGTGGTGGTGTTGTGTGTGTGGTGTGTGTGTGGTGGTGTTGTGTGGTAGTGGTGATGTGTGTGGTGGTGTGGTAGTGGTGTGTGTGTGTGGTGGTGTGTGATAGTGGTGATGTGTGTGGTGGTGCTGCTGTGTAGTAGTGGTGGAGTATGGTGGTAATGGTAGAAGAGAGACAAATAAAGTATAATGCGATCCTTTATTGACAACGTTTTGCCCATATAGTGGGCGAAACGTTGTGGTGCTGTGTAGCTGTGGTGTGTTACCATTTTGTCCTAGGCACATGTCGATTAGATACTAGGCCTGTTGTGTGTGTGTGTGTGTGTGTGTGTGTGTGTGTGTGTGTGTGTGTGTGTGTGTGTGTGTGTGTGTGTGTGTAAGGAAACACCACTTCGAAATGTTTCCGCCCCGCCGGGAATTGAACCCAGGCCCTCAGTGCGTGAAGCGAGAGCTTTAGCCACCAGGCCACCGGTGTGTGTGTGTGTGTGTGTGTGTGTGTGTGTGTGTGTGTGTGTGTGTGTGTGTGTGTGTGTGTGTGTGTTTAGTGTTAGTCATATATATATATATATATATATATAAGTATGTATAATTAACAAGTTAAAAGCTGTTATAACATTAGCACAAAGCCTATCCCGAGGAATACATTTGGGATATGGTATACCATCCCTTCCCCAGTATGCCACCTGTAACAGGTACCTATTTACCGCTAGGTGAACAGGAAGCACTCAGCTTAAGGCATTTCGTTCACACGTCTTTCACCGGCCAGGATTTCAATCCATAACTGGTTGTACTCATCTAGGAGGGTGCATGGTTGAATTAGTCTAGCCGAGGGTATGAGTGGACTCACCTAGCAGGTGCAGAGTTGTACTCACCTAGCAGGTGCAGGGTAGTACTCACCTAGCAGAGTACGTGGCTGGAGTGTGACACAACCAGTGTGGATGTACTCAATAAGCTGTCTGAACACGTCCGGTTCGAACTCCTCCACGATAAGAGTCTGATGGACATTGCCTTGAGGCTGTAGACAAGGAACAGCAGTTATGATGTATGGACTCTGAGCTGAGATGAGAGAAGAAATGAAGCTATAATAGGTGAAAAACAGAATATATATTGACGTGGTAAAGAGTCGAGGTGTGTGGTTGCAAAGCAATATATACTGTGGGAGTCGGGAGGCGTGATGTGCTTAGGTAAGAAATTGAGATGTGTGAAGATCAGGATTTGAGATGTGTGGATGAGAGACATGGATGAAATCCCCAGATGTTTTATTAAGGATTTAACTCTACTAATCCCAGTGGATATGAATTGTTTCTGGAAGAATTATTACTGAAAAATACCAGAGGTAATATTAAGAGCTATACACGGGCAACCCACAAATTGGACATTGGAAATACACAACGTTTCTGTCCATTCCAGACCATTATCAGTTAGCAAATAATGATTCGGAATGAACTGATTCGTAGTGTTCTTACAATTACCAATTTGTGGGTTAGTTGTTAATGCAGCCACAGTATTGTGGCTATTATTCTTAATAATTTATCATAGAAGTTGACGATATATTAAAACATACGGAGAAATCAGGTTTGAATTTATTTTAACGTTAAAATAAACTACAGAAAAAAAAAAGTTTAAAGGGAAATTGCATAAACAAAATACCTTAATAAATGAGAAGAAAATGACACTTAGAACTGTAAAAAAATTAGTTTAATTATTTTTTTAGGTTAATTTTAACTACTAATTCAATTTTAGTTGCAATCCATTGATTGATAAATGAAACACTTGGGCAACATTTGAGTATCTTCATTCCCGAAACATTTCGCCACACAGTGACCTCATCAGTCCAATGCAGAGAAACGTGGAAGATAAGGAGTTTGAGGTAATCAGTCCCTCGGCCTGGAGTCGATGTGTTCAGAATAAAGATATACTCAAATGTCACACAAGTGTTTCATTGATCAACTTGCCGGTCCATTTATTCAGAATGCATTGGTTAATGGGGTTGAAAGCCTATCGACTACACGAGACTCATTAAGGCTGCATGTAACCTTTTCACAACCAGACTAAATAATTTAAACAATAAAATAGAGACTAATATAAACTCTCAAACATATACACCTCCCTGTGTATATAATTCGTTGAAATATACAATTAGCCTAGCATTAAAATTATGCAAAAAAATACGAAAAAAAATCATATAGAAATGAGTCTCTCTTACCAGTGGCAGCCTCAGTTCTCAAACAATCCTAAATAAAAAGTTCTTGTTCACTACAAGACAGTGTGCAAAAATGCTACGTTGATAGCAAGCCAGAACGTTGATTTTGTGACGTGTGAGCTAACTCTATCTCAACTCTTCTCGCAACTCATTTTCTCATTCACCTGTGTTATTTTACGTCATAATTAGTTGAATTTGGTTAGTTTGAGTCAACCTATTCTAAATTGTTTAAGTTGTTCCAGTACAAAACCAACGTAGTAACTCATGTCGTAAGTTAGAGTTACTAGTATTGTGTCTAGTGCCTTGTAGTGAGGAGAATTGTGTCGTCTACCACAAGTATTGTGTGTCGTCTACCACAAGTATTGTGAATATTGCAAGTCGTTCACCACAAGCTTTGTCTCGTGAAGCACAGGTAGTGTTTGTCATCCATCTGAGGTATTGTAGTCGTGTCACCTCTGATATATAGTGAGCTAAAAGATTAAGAAATTAATGCACATTTTGTATTTGATTATAACAAACGTAAATATAATCATAAACGAATAAACATTATATACTATATATATATATATATATATATATATATATATATATATATATATATATATATATATATATATATATATATATATATGTATATATACGTATATATATATATATATATATATATATATATATATATATATATATATATATATATATATATATATATATATATACATATTTGCTTTCATATTTAAGGTCGGGATGAAGAGGAAATTATCAGGTTATTAACTATTTATTTTCTAGTTTATATAAAAGAACTAACGTCATGCCAGGCAATAAAACTAGTGTAATGTTAGGAAGCTCTAGCAGACATCAGGCTGGGGCCGCTAGGCATTAAAATAAGCTCTTTACTAGGACGTCTTAGTGGTATGCTAGGACATGTGACTAGTGTTAGACTAAGATATGCTAGGTATGATGTGCAAGATCGAGCGAAACGTCGTCTAGGTTCACCACATGCGAGCAAAAGTGTGTAGTGAGCGTAGCATAACAAGCCTACTACAGGTCAGTGAGCGTAGCATAACAAGCCTACTACAGGTCAGTGAGAGTAGCATAACAAGCCTACTACAGGGAGCACTACAGGTCTCATGCATACTGTATGGGGAAGTGGCGGTGATGTTTTGTCCGTCAGGAAACGAGACAGTGACTAGATAAGTGTGTACTCAGGTAAGAGGGAACTACTACAAGAGATTGGAGATTGGGGTCGGCAGCCTACCTCAGGGATGGTATCCAGCTTGTGTGTGTAGCCGGAGCGCTGTAAGCAAACAACACAACCACCTCGTTAGCTACACCCAGCTGCTCTCATGCCTTACTGCCCACATGATACACATACACGCACACGCAAATACACACGCAGGGCCATAACCTATGACTCAACCACTGCAAACATAGAAAGGTAAGTACACACACACGGGGCCAGAACCTATGAATCGATCAATGCTAACACAGGTAGGTAAACACACACACAAAGAACAAAAGCATATATACACACAAGCATATGTAAATCAAATACAAATGGGAGCGCACACTATATACATATATATATATATATATATATATATATATATATATATATATATATATATATATATACTTCATTCTTAAGAGAAGTAAGTTCCTTCTATATCTGAGCTTGCTCTACTCTTCTTACTAACTGCAGCAAGAATGCCCATGCTAACCAGCCAGCACATACAATTCAGAGAGGAGCATCATTCATGCTAGCCTACACACACACACTTCAGAGAGGCACATCATCCAGGCTAGCTACAACACACGTTTCAGAGAGATGCATCGCCTTTAATCCCACCTCAGCCATTCCATAGTTGAAGAAATCAATAAAGTCTGTCCTCTCTTTTACCATCAAATATAAAGGTTTTCAGACTATTCAAGTGTACCATACAGACCCCAGCAACTCGAAAAGTTTGCCATCTTTTGTTTTTCCATAGGAAAAATTATCCACACTTTTTTTTGTGACGACCTTTGTGGACTCACAAGGTACCGGGATATAACAACCTACACATTAGCAGCAAATGCAGATGCACAATGTAGCGACATATGTATACCTACACAGTAATATGTACTTACTGACGTAGCGAAGAGGCAACCGCCTCTGTGAGCACACACGTTTGTCAAATAGGTTCGTCAAGTAGCCAGAACCACCAACACTTGTCCTTACATCAACATCCAAGCAGCCAGAGCATTAAAAAAAACAGAGTCAGCCACAAGTATTGTTACATTCACAACCAACTGACGAGATCCTTACAGCCAGAAGCAACCACAAGTATCCCCTCTTTCACAACCAAGTAGACAGGTTTTGCCAACTAGTCAGTCACAAGTACTGCTATTTTCAAGACAAAACCATAAGGTCTTCATGATGTGAAGCTACCACAAGTGCCTCCACATTCTGTCATTCAGATGAATACTTACAGCCAGATGCAACCACAATGACCCTAATCTAACGCATCTTTCCAACGGGTTATGAACATCCTCAACCGGTTATCAACGAGGGTTTGACATCAAGCAGTGGTCAACATGGGCTTGACATAACTATTGATAAACACTGTAATATCAGTAGACAATCAACATCAATCTCTCAGTATTGTTGAACATTCGATACAGACTAACAAGTCTTGTCAGACCAACAGACTCCATCCGCCTTATACATACAGGTGGGCACATCACACACACATTATTAAACGTTTTCCGTAACATACATACAACATATAATATGTATAAACAGATACGATATACGGACGGATAAACTGTATGTATATATGATACAAGTGGCATAAACAATGGACTGGCAATTCGCACATAAATAGAAAATCAACTACGGAGTGCAACGTGAGTTGCATCTTCAGGAATCAATCATCTGGTGACCTGCCCAGAATGGATCAGTAGAATCTATGCATTTTGCCTTCTGACTGAAGTCCAAACGTATAGATACTCTCTACTCCGTATTTGATTCCCCGTCCATGTGGGGGATTACCTGTATGAATATACATTATCCATGTTAACATATACAACATATACAAGCTTGGGGAACGAGGGGGAGAGGAGGACTATATTACGTTAGATGATGACTTCTAACATCAGTTCTTTTACTTAATCAATTTTTTCCTGTACTGATTTTAATAATTGTACCATTTTTTTTAGCACCTACAAGGTAATAGATATTAATTCGTCTCCAATTACACGTGAAAAAAAATATTTATGTTGGAGAGTTTATTTACGATATTTTCTCTGTATTATTAAATGTGTATGACTCGTATGCACATGTCTTAACATTTTGGCGTAATACCTGAAAGAAAATATCTTTAATGGGCAAAAATTTAGTAAAAATTGTAAATGTATTCGTATATTGATGTTCAATTATTCTCTCTCTCTCTCTCTCTCTCTCTCTCTCTCTCTCTCTCTCTCTCTCTCTCTCTCTCTCTCTCTCTCTCTCTCTCTCTCTCTCACTCTCTCTTTCACACACACACACACGGAAACAAACAAAAGAACATAAGACAGCAGGAACACTGCAGCAGGCCTACTGGCCCATATTAGGCAGGTTTTCTCAAACCCAAACCAAATAAAAATATTTGCTCAGCCCATTTTTAATGCTACCCTTACACGCTCCCTCTCTCTCTCTTTCTCTCTCTCTCTCTCTCTCTCTCTCTCTCTCTCTCTCTCTCTCTCTCTCTCTCTCTCTCTCTCTCTCTCTCTCTCTCTCTCTCTCTCCTTCCCTACTAACTCCTTGTCTGCCTTGTTGTTGACCCTGGAGGTTCATGAGAGGTTCTGACGATCTCTTCAGGAAGAGTTTGATCTTCTTCTCTCGACTCATTGGTTCTTTCTTCTTCTGGGGTGAGTAAGAGTTGTACAGCAGCTTGTGGAACACCCTGTGTGAGAAAGATGGAACAATGAACACTTGTGGAACACCCTGTGTGAGAGAGATGGAACAATGAACACTTGTGGAACACCCTGTGTGAGAGAGATGGAACAATGAACACTTGTGGAACACCCTGTGTGAGAGAGATGGAACAATGAACACTTGTGGAACACCCTGTGTGAGAGAGATGGAACACTGAACACCCTAAAGTTTATATCTATCAGTGTATAAAGAACGAGAGGTTTATATGTATCAATATACATACATCGAGAGGTGTAATAATATAAACTGTAAGGTGTATTAATATACACTGTAAGGCGTATTAATATACACTGTAAGGTGTATTAATATACACTGTAAGGTGTATTAATATACACTGTAAGGTGTATTAATATACACTGTAAGTTGTATTAATATACACTGTAAGGTGTATTAATATACACTGTAAGGTGTATTAATACACACCGATAGGTGTATATACATTATATCTTTCAGGGTATATACACCGGGAAGTATACTAGAATGGTATGTTTGGTAAGGAAACTCTCAAAGGACGTTTCGCTCACTTCTAGACCATTATTCCATCTACAATTTTTTTTATTCGAGAAGGGTCCCGGATGGACCGAAACGTCGCTTATAGTTTATAATGCAAACTGCTGGTTAAAGAATGACGTCATTTGTTTTGATCTAACCAAAATGAATTGTTAGTGGTTTAGCAAACCTTGTGTGGTTTACTGGTAATTTTGTAGAGTGTTTGAAAATGTTGAGTTTTAAGAGTGGAGCGTTAATTATGTAGAGTTTCGAAGAGCAGTTTTAATTATGTAGAGTTTTAAAGAGCAGTTTTGATTGTGTAGAGCTTTAAGAGTAGAAGTTTATGTAGAGTTTTAACAGTAAAGGTTTAATTATTTAGAGTTTTAAGAGTAGAGGCTTAATTATGTAGAGTTTTAGGAGCAGAGGCTTAATTATGTAGTGTTTTAAGAGTAGAGGTTTAATTATGTAGTGTTTTAAGAGTAGAGGTTTAATTATGTAGTGTTTTAAGAGTAGAGGTTTAATTATGTAGTGTTTTAAGAGTAGAGGTTTAATTATGTAGTGTTTTAAGAGTAGAGGTTTAATTATGTAAAGTTCTAAGAATATTTTTAATTATGCAGAGTTTTAAGTGTAGAGCGTTAATAATGTAGAGTCTTAAGAGTGGAGTTTCATTTATGTAGAGTTTTAAGAATTGTGTTAATTATGTAGAGTTTTAAGCGTAGATTTTCACTTACATCAAGTTTTAAGTGTTAAGTTTAATTTACGTAGTTTTAAAAACGTAAAGTTTTATTTATGGGAAGAATTTTAATTATGTCCTGTAATTATGTCCAGTGTTTGACATTATTTTTTACATTTTTTTTATATGCGTGTCCACCTAGTATTTTATGTAATACTGTATATTTTTATTTCGCTTAATTGTCACCTGTTCACCAAAAGTCAAAAATACTGTAATGCCATTCTTAGTCTCGGAGTCGAGTGAGCAAAATTAGCCTTTAACTGGTATACACATACAGTACTCGGTTCCCTTATGAGGTATATCTCTTGGGGTGCCTAGTTTAACAAAGATAAATAAACTTACAGCTCCTGGGTCATTCATTTTTATTGGTATATGCTTAAATTACCCAGAAAACCCCAAATTTTGTAGACCAAGTGACTTATTTTTCACTTTTGCAGCATTTAGCTGGTAAACACTTATGTGTTATTTAGTTGCTAAACACTTATGTGTTATTTAGCTAACATGTTACAGCTCCTGGTGTATGTAGTCCACTTAACTGCATCTTGGGGGCTGCCAGTGAGTTACGACAAACTGGTTGAGAAACGTTGTTCTAGTAGACAGTATTAACCATAAGTTAATGGGGTTGTAAATCTATCGGCTGCACGTAACGTCTTAACCACCAGTCAAGAATACTTTAATCCCTGATATTAGAATTAAAGTTACCTCTCAGTGTATATAAACCGAGAAGCATACACGTCACGGTGTATATATGAATGTATATTGTTTCATTCTCCTGAAAACAGAACAAGTGTTTCCTGACGCTGGAGCTTTTGGTCATCCGACCGAGGCCTTCCTCTGGCTTACCTGTCTACCTCTTTAAAATTCATGGTTATGTTTATAATCATTAGATCATTGATCCCTCGATTACTTCTACTATTTTACATTCATTCATTCAGAGACTCACAGGTAATGACCCACTAGGGGCGAGGGGGAAGTGGGGACAGAAGAAGAATAGCCGTTGAGAGGAAGAACTGAAGGAGAAGAGAAAGAGTCAGGACTAAACCCAACAGTCTAACTACTTTATCCTTTCTTTAGTTAGTTAGTTAGTTCAGACTCTCAGGTAAGGCCCCACTAGGGGCGAGGGGGAAGTGGGGACAGAAGAGGAATAGCCGGTGAGAGGAAGAGCTTAAGTAGAAGAGAAAGAGTCAGGACTAAACCCAACAATCTAATTACTTATTATTATGCATTTCTTTAGTTAGTTCTTTAGTTACCTGCTGCGTGCAGCTAAAACAGCCTTCACTGCACACACGGGTTCGCGGGTGTCTCCAACCAAGAAGGTCACATCACACAACTCCGGCATGGACGCCAGGAACTTCATGTCCTCGGCCAGGCCCGTCTTGTTCTCAAAGGTGGAGAAGTCTGGTTCATCGCTGAGCGCTCCGGCCATGGCGATGGCTTGCTCCAGCATGCTGTACCTGCATGAATGATATGTGTGTGTGTGATTATGACTATTATTATTACCAGTAGTAGTAATAGTAGTATTGTTATTACTATTATTTTTTATTACTATTATTATTATGAGAGATTGGTCGTAAATGTAAGGTTATATATATATATATATATATATATATATATATATATATATATATATATATATATATATATATATATATATATATATATATATATATATATATATACGTATATATATATATATATATAATATATATATATATATATATATATATATATATATATATATATATATATATATATATATACCGAGATGAACACCTCCATGTGTACATATATTATTAATTGATTAATGGAGTTTAATGCCTATCGACTGCATTAAGGTCATTAAGGTTGCACGTTACGTGCAGCCTCAGTGACCTTCACCACCAGACAAGAATATTTTAATCCCTAAAACAGGAATTTAAGTAATTTCCCATCATATCTACACTGATCTAAATACACCTCTCAGTATCTGTATCTTGTGTGGCACATTATTGTTCCTAGTGCATACACATCAAGCGATATACTCGTCAGAATACATACACGGTGAGTATATATGTTATAACGTTTAGCATGTTGTATTTGGTATTTATGAAATACATATAATTATGTTAATTGTTTTAGGAATATTTTCGTTTTTAAATTCGGATTCTGTTTACAGTGCCGTAAAATTCCGGAAAAAATTGTCTGCTCTTCCCAAATTAATGTGTTTCAAACCTTTGCTGTGAGGGATCGTATAAATTCCAACGATTTAAAAGTGCTCACATTCTTAAACGATATCTTAATATCTAATGCTTTAGTAACTTGGCATATATCAACTATAACTGGATAATCAATAACAATACACAAATAACCAGCACATAGAAGAGAGAAGCTTAATGACTTGGACCATTTACAAGTTACACTAATACAGTTAATGTGACATACTAACACAGTGTGACTTTGTAAATGATCCATGTCAGACCGAAACGTCGTCCTATGTGCGGGTTATTTATGTATTGTTCCAATCACGGTATTGTGCTTTTTTTGTTCTTTACTCAATAACAGATTTAGGGTATTATAGTGTAGTACCATAAGACACCATTCCCACGAGCCCCCCTATTGCGGGGAAGATGGCAGACCAGAGGCCTAGCTTCTCCCTACGAGCCCCGTGAAGGCGGGGAATGGGGCTAGGCCTGGGGAAAGTTGGTCCCAGAAGATGAGGAGGTACTTGTGCCTCCTCCAATAGCAGAAATAGGTCTCAGACACTCCCAAGACAGGGAGCCAAGGCCGGGTCGGGAGAGTACCAGCGAACAAGAAGAAGAACCATTCTTAAATTTTCTCTTTCCTCATAAAAAACATTCAGGATTGGGGACTAGTAAAACATGGTTGAGAATACTCAATGTTCCGACCTCTATGAATAATCTGAATATACTGGACACGAGAGCGCACATATTTTGGCTTTTTTTAAATGTCAGACTTCAACTTTCTCCCATGGACGGAGCCGCGGGAGGCGTTAACCCCCGGAACAACCTCCAGGTACACCCTCCAGGTATAAGCGTCCAGACACGGCAACGAGCCATCCTGCTCAGTTTCCACTACTAAGTTAATTAATGGGACACGCTGATTTAACCTGGGCAGAAACTCGTCAGTGCATTCGGAAATTAGCGAAGGGCACAGCACATTATTATCAACATAACGAAGCCACATGGCACTGTGACAACATCTTTTGTCTTACTCTGATGGTGACAATTTGGTCTAGAGTACTTACAAGACTATAGAACGAGCTTTCACTGCATTTACCCTGCATAATTGATACTATCCGTTTCTGTAATTATCTTGCAATACACACACACACACACACACACACGCCCCGATGGCATGGTGGCTAGCGCTCTTGTTTCACGCACGGAGCGCCCGGGTTCAATTCCCGGCGGGGCCGAAACATTTCGAAGTGTTTCGTTACACACATACATACAACAGGCCTAGTGTCTAATCGACATGTGCCTAGGACAAAATGGTAACTACACAACACACACACACACACACACACACACAAAAACACACACACACACACACACACACACACATATATATATATAGATATATATATATATATATATATATATATATATATATATATATATATATATATATTCTGTCACTGATTAGGTAAAACTGGCAATTAGCAAGAACTCATCTAAAATTGAATCCTTTCTAAAATTTTCATACGTTAAAATATATTTTTCATTTATGTTAATGTAAGATTTATAATTTTGTACCAAGAGAAACTTTGAAAACCTACCTAATCTTATTACAACAAGCGCAATTTAATTTAGCCTAATCCCAAGTAAATATTTTAGATATTAACATTAATTTAATAATAAACAAACACAATGAAATATATTTTTCATTATGTTCAGAATGATTTTGGGAATTATTCATACACAAATTTCACTTGTCTATATGGCAAAGTGAGCGTTGCTATTTAAGCCAAAATCGCAAGTTTCCTAAACGGCACGACATATATATATATATAGGTTAGCTGCAGTGTGTTAGTATTTTCCGCATCATATTTGTTGTTCTTTCATCCTTCTAATTTCCTTTAGCGTTATCTCTAGCTATGTCTTCATCCATTAACCCTATACTTCCCTTCCCTATCTTTTCCTACCCTTAACTATACTCCTCTATCCTCTCTTACTATTCCTGACCTTATCTCTCCTCCTTTAGTATTCCCTTCCTTATCTCTCTTCCTTTATTATTCCCTATTATTCATAATCTTTCCCTGCCGTCCTCTACCTACCCCAGTTTTTCCCTCCCTGTGACTCCTCTACCTGTTTGTTTTGACTGAGTTGAGAGGAACTCACCTGCGTCCCTCCGTCATGGCGTCGGGGGTGACCACGTTGGGCGTTGTGCCGTCAAACATGATGCGGGCGTGATAGAAGGGCGTGCCAGGAGGGCGTCTGAATATCTTAGGAGGGCGTGTGGGTTGGCCAGGAGGGTGTCTGAGCCTGACAAGAGGGCGTGTGGAGGGGACTACACGCCCTTGAATCCCCTTGGCTTTGACGTCTTGGCTTGTGGGATTCCTGCACCTTGTCTCATTGGCGTCGTGTTCTACATTGACGCCCCAACTTACTGGCGTCGTGTTCCACAGAGACGCCTTGTTTTACTGGCGTCGTGTTCCACAGGGACGCCTAGTTTTACTAGCGTCGTGTTCCACAGGGACGCCTTGTGTTACTGGCGTCGTGTTTCATAGAAACGCCTTGTTTCACTGGCGTCGTGTTCTACAGAGACGCCGATGTCTACAGCCACACAAGCCATCTTACCTTCCACCCAACACTAATCTTCGTCAATTTACACAATTTAGCAATTTCCAGTTATCACACGTTAAAAACAGATGCTGGTGACATACTCTCAGGGAGTCAGCAGATGATCCAGCTGTCGCAGAATTCTCCACATTGTTGCCTTTTCTCAGCCACTCGACCACCACAACTCACCACTCGAACCCACCTCTAACTTATCCATCGACACTCTCAGTAACTAATAGAGGAATTTCCAAGAATTCCAGACGGTCATGACGGATCGACGTGTCTCCAGCATTCGAACATCAACATCTCCCACTCCCACAGGACTTTCCCTCGTCCGGATCCGAAACCGAGAGTGAAAGAGTCAGCTTCGTTCCCGAACCCACGCCCGTGGCTAGCAGCTATTTTCCCGAGAATTCCTGGAGGTAAAAACTAATGTAGGCTCTGTATAGCCTACGAACTATGCTATAGTTGCACGAGGTTGTGATTCATGATGCAAGGAGCTCCTATAGTGGTGGACTGTTCGGGGGTGACATATCGGACTTCGTTGTATTGATCAGAGCAACAGGCTGCTACTGACGCCCACACTCGCGCACACGCAACAAAGTGCCCGTTTTCTCTAAGTTCTCTCACCACCCCGAGATACATAGTCACTCTAAGAATCACAACCACAGTACTGTGGTAGCAGCAATTCACAACTAAGCCACGTAGTGGACATGAAGTAGGGACGGTATTTTGATCCATTTTGGGTCATTAACAAGACGCGACTTAAAAATAGGTCCATGACGGACCGAAACATCGTATAGTTTGGTCTTTAATTTGTAGCTTGGTTATAAAAGATCTGAAGTCTATCGGCTTTGCAATGTCCATTAAGGCTTCTCATTAATTCATCACCATCAGTCAAGATTACTTTAATCCTTAAAATTAGGATGGAAATTAACTGTCGGTGTATATACTCTAAGAGACATACACATCTCGATGTTTATACCGTGTAATACGTTATCTTTTTTTTCCTTTAGACAAAAGCTATGGTGATACTGTCTTAATATTTCCCTGTTAAATAATATAGTTTTCAAAGTCCCCATATCATAAGTAGAATTTTGTCAAAAGTTTTAGGTTTTGGGAATATTTTATATAAAAATCTTGGCCATTTCGATTATAAGCGCCCAAATTTTTATCCCGGGCAAATTTTTAGCATACTCTTAAACGAATTATTCATGTTTACACCCAAAAAAAATTACCTGGTAATTTTAAAATGGTTGTAATAGACCATAATTTTTAAAGGGATGGACCGGTAAGCCAGCGGAAGGCCTCGGTCAGATGACCAAAACCTCCAACGGCGGGTCATCATCTGACTAAGACCCGCGTCAGGAAACACTTGTCCGGTGTCCTGACGAACCTTACCTAACCCACACTGAAGATATCATAGAAAAGAGTCATCAATGTTAACACTCACACTTATTAAACTTGTTTTTGTACACACATTTGAGAACGTAAACCAACTTCAGTGGTCAGTCCGATTGTCCTTCCATTTACATTTTCTGAAAATAATGTTCTGCGTTTTAGCTATAACTGCTTTATCTTTGGTGGAACAGTCCTCTTAAAATACGAACTGTGGGACCACATAAAGCTTATCTCTGGACGTAAAGAATTACTTCTCCCCTATGGAGGACATTTAAGTGGCCTTATTATTTTATTTATTTTTTCTTTGCTCAACTGATAGGATTAAAGTTTTCATTGCTTGTGTACGGTAACGAGGAGCAGATTCTAGGAACTACTGGGATTTGCATGTGCCCATGAGCAAAGTTGTTTAAACTATTCTCAGCATCCTGGAGCGTTTTGGATAACTTCCAAAACCCACAGTGGTGGAGCTTCAAGTGTTAAAAAAAAAAGTTTTCTATTAATTTGACGACGGCGGAGAGTGAAATTCAAGTGTGTACGTGCAGATTTGACCAAATGATATGTAAAAAAAATTAAATTCTGATTCCCGCTTAATCATCACTATCAAAATATATGTGGCTACCTTTTCTGGCATAGTACCCATTCAGTTTAGTTTGTGTGTGTGTACGAAATTTGTCAAAACAAATTGGAATCATTGGAATTTTTATCAAATTTGACAAACTTAAAAAAATTCAAAGTCATTTTGTTTTTCTTGCAGAATTGTAGACAATTTTAAAACTAATGCATCTACAAAAAGAAAATTTTAAAATATTTAAAACTCATATTTTATGACCTTTTAAACTTCGTGAGTTGAGTGAACCCTTAAATACTGCGCAACCTGATGCCGGAGTCGTCCATCTGTTAGCTACAGTTTCCTCATACCATTCAAAGTTTTTGTTTATAACCTCACAACGCCTTATCTAATCGGCTTCAAATCTCAAACCCTCATCAAATATTATTAGATGAAGGTTCGTAGAGAAATTGACATGTGCTAGTCCTCTCTGCCCAATTTTATAAAGACCATTTCCAAAATTGATTTCCACGAGATTGCTTTAAAGATCTATGGCTCAGCTTTATAATTTTTTGGTATCACCGAGGGATTAACTCACTCAATATTATTATTTGCAATTTATTTACAAATTTACACATGCTCATGATGGTTGTAGTCGGTGGTGGTGGGGGTGATAGTGATGCTTTGGTGGGGTTGGTGGTGGTGATAACGATGGCGGTGACCGTGGTGGTGATATTAGTAGTAGTGATGGACACATGCACAAGTATGCATCCATACATGTATACAAACACAAATGTTGCATACATACATATATTAATAAATGCATATATACATACATAATTCCTACATATGAAAATAAAACATATGAAATGGTACCAACGCATTAGAAAAAGGTTTGAGGCAACAAGATCCGTGAATTTTAAAGAGCAGGCTGGAGGCAGTGTCGTGTCTGAGATTAAAGAGTTTTGTGAGCATTATGTCACATTATTTGCATCTGTGTCCTTTTACATGAGAATGTCTTATAGAATTTTCTGAAACCTACAGCTCTGCATTCCTCTGTTGTAGGTAAATGTCGACCGTAACTGCTTTTAAAGCTGGGTACGGAGTCATCCTCCTTTATTTCTTCAGATGTTATTCAACTTTCTGAATACCATGAGACTGGATAATTTAATAACCGTGTGTGTGTGTGCGTGTGTACTCACCTAGTTGTGGTTGCAGGGGTCGAGTGTATGTGTGTGTGTGAGACCAGGTCGTGTGGTGGGTCAGGGCCTGATCAAGCAGGCTATTACTGCTGGTCGCACGTAAACCGACGTACGTGTGTGTATATGTGTGTTTGTGTAGGGGGATGTTTGTGTGTGTGTGTGGGTGGGTGGGTGGGTGTGGGTGTATGGGTGTGTAGGTCAGACACTAACGTCACAATAACATAAAAGGCTACAGCCACCCGCATGAGCTTCCGTCATCAACCGTCACAATGATGCCTCAACCTTCACCCAGTCCACCTGTGCCACTGCCACTACCACAACCACCAACTCCACTACAACTACCACCATTGCAACTAACTCCACCACTGCCACTTTCACCAACACAACTGTCAACGCCACCACAACAACCAGACTAACCAGATATTATCACCGTCAAACCAACCATCACTATACCACCACCATCGCTACCACCACTTTGCTAGTGATGCTGATAGTACTGTCGGTGGTGGTGGTGGTGTAAGTTTATTTAGGCACACGTACAAATAAATACAATTATCATACATAGTGAAAATTACCTTGGATAACCCAAAAAAGTCAAAGTGGTGGTAGTTGTGGTGGTGGTGGGTGGTGGTAATGGTGGTGGTGATAGTGGTGATAGTGGTGGTAATGGTGGTGGTGAAAGAGGAAATGCGTGAACGGGAGCAGATGAAAGTACGATAAGAGGAGATAACATCAGCTGCCGGACACACGCATCACGCGGGCTACCTGGTGTTTACATCACACACCGCTACAAACATCACACACCGCTACAAACATCACACACCGCTACAAACATCACACACCGCTACAAACATCACACACCGCTACAAACATCACACACCGCTACAAACATCACACACCGCTACAAACATCACACACCGCTACAAACATCACACACCGCTACAAACATCACACACCGCTACAAACATAACAAGCAACTCAGAGGACTGAGGACTGACCCTCCACGACTGAAGACTCTGAAGCACCCATACGGGTTTAACACTTCAATTAACATATAAATAAAATGTAATATTTTGCCTAATCCCTAAATAATAAAGATAATAATAATAATAATACCGTTTTCTTCAACCCTCCTTCCTTGGATCAAATCTGATTACCCCCACTTCCCTGTATGACCCTTATTAAAAGAACGTTTCGCTCAGTGTTGATGTTGTTCATGTTACTTGTTTGTGCTTTTGTTTGTTTGTTTCATGTCTGCATATGCCTCTGCTTCATCGTATCTTCCAATAATGACGCATTCGCAATTATATTAGGACACGTTTCGCCCACTGGGGGGCGTTTTCTTAATGCATTAGATACTAATGTGCGAAACATCTGTTTATTAAACACCCGAAGTGTTACACATTTGTCTTGATGCTGAAATTGAATTGAATTTGAATGTGATTGTTTATTTTTATGCGTCTGGTACTTGGTCTAGCTGGGTGTTGCGTCCTGGCATCCGGGTGTTGCGTCCTGGCAGCCGGGTGTTGCGTCCTGGCAGCCGGGTGTTGCGTCCTGGCAGCCGGGTGTTGCGTCCTGGCAGCCGGGTGTTGCGTACATACAGCAGCCAGGTGTTGCATCCCGGCAGCCGGGTGTTGCGTACATACAGCAGCCAGGTGTTGCATTCCGGCAGCCTGGTGTTGCGTCCCTTCAGCCGGGTGTTGCGTCCCGGCTGCCGGGTGGTGCATCCCGGCTGCCGGGTGTTGCGTTCCGGCAGCTGGGTGTTGCGTTCCGGAAGCCGGGTGTTGCGTGCCGGCAACCGGGTGTTGCGTTCCGGCAGCTGGGTGTTGCGTCCCGGCTGCCGGGTGTTGCGTTCCGGCATCCGGGTGTTTCGTTCCGGCATCCGGGTGTTGCGTGCCGGCATCCGGGTGTTGCGTTCCGGCAGCTACACCGAACAATGCCCTCATTCCGCTATACGGAAGACCGCGTGGAAGGACGGGAATTTCCGATACCCTCCAGCATGCTTATAGTGATAATTATAATGATAATTATAATAATTATCATTATCATTATTGTCATGAAGAAACTTCTGTGGAATGGAAGATATAATTATTATTATTATTATTATTATTATTATTATTATTATTATTATCATTATTATTATTATTATTATTATTATTATTATTATTATCATTATTATTATTATTATTATTATTATTATTATTATTATTATTATTATTATTATTATTATTATTATTATTATTATTATTATTATTATTAATGTCATGGAGAAACTTTTGTGGAATAGAAGATAATCAGGTTTAATCCGAAGAAAGGAAGAGTATCTTTGCTTCCTTGGATCAAGAGCTTTACATCAGCATTATGGCTCCCACTCTGAAGGATCTTTTATGGGGAGGATATTTCTCCAGGACTATGAAACGTTTCTTTTAGGGGCGAAAGCTGTATGACCCCTGTGGTTTAGCGCTCCTTTTGATTATAATAATAATAATTAGGGGCGAAAGGTTAGTTTATTGTGGACCACATATCTATACTGTGGATGGTAGTGCAAAAGCATAGGGATACACAAAAGGCCTAGGAATTAAGTCCCAAAATGGTTTACAAGAGAACATCGGGATTTATATTAACAGTTGACTTATCCGTTGCAAGCAAATATAGGAAATTTGCTTAATATATCTGGTAACTTATTTTCATTAACAGGACATCATCACATATCACATGGTGCTGTGCTCCTCCCTTAAGTGAATGTGACTGACCTGACTAGGTTAAGGCATTGGCTTAAGCCGGTGGGAGAATTGGACCTGCCTCGCATGGGCCAGTAGGCCTGCTGCAGTGTTCTTATGCTGGTCACATACTTTCTATTTGGTTTGACCATCATCTGTACGTTGCCAAATTGCCAAAAGTACTTGTAACCAAGCCTAAGCCTGGTCACTACACCATCAGTCTATTCACATTGCAAGTTTCTAGTTAAACATACTTATCCACGATCATGTTATCATAGTGGGTTATAGATCTACTCAGGATTCTAACTGCATTCTTATAACATTCAGTTTCATTATTTACTCTTTCCTAATATTATTCCTAATGCTAGAAACAGATACCAACGTTATATTTTACATTTTCCTTCATGGTACGTTTTTTTTTTTTTTTTTTTTTTTTGAGCCTAGCTTGTCAACTTTATCATGAAGGAGCAATCTAATATGTGATGGAATTCATAACAATTGTACGTTAATTACTTTTTCGCGGTTTTCGAGTATCTATACCTGGCTTCTCCAATGAGCATGTTTTAGAGTCATTATGTGAGTCAAGAGTCTTCAGTGATGACGCAGAGTCAGAAATAATCAAGTGTGACTTTGTAAATGGTCCAAGTCGGACCGAAACGTCGTCTTAAGCTCCTCTCTCCTATGTGCGGGTTGTGTGTGTATTGTTATTCACAGAGTCAAGCTCAGTGTCATAAGTTAACTTCAGTACCATTAAGATGGCAAACAATCCAGTGTGCAGAGAAAAAGGCACATTTAATTAGTTCCTCGAAAGCATCACTCGGGAAACGTCTTTTTAATAATAATAATAATAATAATAATAATAATAATAATAATAATAATTAATAATAATGAGATGAGTGTCAATAGGCCACGGTGTTGGCACTCAGGAAGTGAGGTCTCTTGCGTCAGGTACTGTCATCAGCTGGTGACCGACGCTTCCTCCCTGGACAAGGTGAATGAGGTGCCACACAGGAACAATAGTTCCGGACACAGCTTCATTCAGCCAGCCACGGGGCCAACACAAGTGCCAGTTCGCATGATTATCAACCACCTTCTGTTCTTACAAAAGGCTTGCATTCTGGGGAGCTGCATCCCCCAGGGC
Source organism: Cherax destructor (assembly GCA_009830355.1). NCBI lineage: Eukaryota > Metazoa > Arthropoda > Malacostraca > Decapoda > Parastacidae > Cherax > Cherax destructor. Next base: position 859,803 of record WNWK01000041.1, read on the forward strand.
TTATTTTTAGGTGAAGAAAATTAACATTTCCGCTTTTCAGCAGGGAATCTGAAGGGTGGAAAGCTGCTAGAATACGAAACAGAAGCAGATATCTAGTACAGTGTGACGGTAACTCGCATATTTCACCTGCTGATGGACTTTCACATGGCAGGTGTCGTAGAATTACCTAGTTTGTAACCATCATCGGACAGACAAACATCACTACTTGTAAACATTATTCTTTTTCCAATACTCAGATGTTGACACATCAACTTAATATAATGAGTGTTTCAACCTGGATATTATTATTTAGTATCTTCGCGTCATTGGTCACAGGAATGCAGGTGTGTATAGTATATATATGTCTAGTTCACTCAGCTTTCTTCCTCATGGCGACTAACAACCAATTAAGAAGCTCTTATCATCCTATGTATAATATAATGACGATAATACCTAGATGGATTTCGGTCGCTGCGCGATCTGAGAAAGGTATCCCTGTATTTCATAATCCCAACCCCTTTCAACTCACTGCACGCGATTGGAATAGTGTAGAGTTGCGGCATAAGTTTGTCATGTAGTTAAATATTAGCACTGATGACCTGAAGTAAATCAGAAGAGAAATTCACAAGTCATGATATGGAAATTATTATCCCAATTCCTTCAATAAGAATGTCACGTTAGGACATACACAGTCCAAATTTATTTCTAATCGTTCCCTAAGGAACACCAGTTTTGAAGCTAAACTAAAGTGACGTTCTCTTGTTATCTCAAAGAGATCAATATCCTCATTAAATTTAAATATGCCCTAAAAAATATGTGGTGTGAAAACCTAGGTCCGGTAGGCCAGCGGATGTTTATCCAGTTAATGGGTCATCATCTGATCAAGATCTATATTAGGAGATAATGAGTTGTTTCCTGACGTATAAAACACTGCTATCACCACAAAAACACCAACTTTTTCAAAGTCATATCCCCACCTGCTTTTAACATTTCAGCTATAATCCCATCTGTTCCAGCTGCTTTATCCCATTTCATTGCACCCTCTGCCTAATTCATTTTCCACACAATTACGTCTGGCTCTTCTCTACTCCTACCAAATCTTTCTCGCTGTCCAATACACGAAATCACCGTGTGTGTGTGTGTGTGTGTGTGTGTGTGTCTCTCTCTCTCTCTCTCTCTCTCTCTCTCTCTCTCTCTCTCTCTCTCTCTCTCTCTCCCTCACCAACATTTAATATCTCAAGATATTCTTTCTATCTGTCCAAAATCTCCACCATCCCAACGAACAGTTCGCCTCTTTCGTTCTCAACTGCCTAGGCTTTCTCAAATTACCATTCTCTCTTCAAAACTTTCAAAACTTGCAATATCTACTCATGAAAACTCACTCATTCTCTCATTTGCTCTCCTTTTACATTTCTTCACCCATTTAACCCCTGTTTCTCTCCATATTCCCAGCCTTCCATATATATATCTCCTTATATTGTAAATATAACCTTATCTTTCCACCAACTGCTCATCTTCCGTCCACACTCACTCATACTCACAAAACTCTGCTTTGCATTCTAACACTGCATTCTTAAATCTGCCCCATACCTATTTCTCATTATCCGTACTCAGTGGTGGACCAACATATTTTGGGCCCAGGAGCTTGAACTGTTATGGGGTCACCTTCGCAACCAGCAACGGCTAGCCTACATGATATTTTAATAACCTTTTAATTTTTAATTATTTTGTATTGAATTACACTATATTATTAATATTATTTTTTAAAACTCCTTCTCATACAGTAGACCCAAAAATTTTAAGCAATGTGGACTAAAACGGCTTCAGGGCCCCTCCTGATTAGGGGCCCTGGAGCTTAAGCTTCATTAGTTTCATAGTAGATCCGTCCCTGTCCGTAATCTCTCTACCAGCATTTCAATAGTTGCTTATACTGCTCACTTATCATCACCTTCTTCAGTTCATTCACTTCCACTTCTCTCTTACCTCCGACACCTTGTGCTTTATCTCCCTCTTACTCTAGCAACCACTCAATAAAGACCTGACGTATCAGTTACTCTACAAATATGCACATCCAGAGGTCTGCCCATCAATTTTGTATCCACCAATACACAGTCTAGCAACCTGCTGTCATTCTGCACTTCGTTATTCATTACTTATCCTCTTTTTCTTAAAATAATTATTACCTTTTGCTAAACCTTTTTTCCATGTAGAATAAAGTTAGAGGTCTCCATTTTATTGGTTTATGTAAAGAGCTAAACCCGTGTGGATCATACAGCAAAAAGCATGGGAGAGGTTGTTCTCCGTGGGCACTTCGCATTTCGGCCTCTGATCAGTCATGCTGTTTGTACCTACCTTCCTTCACTGAAAGCAAGCACATAGTATTGGATAGACTCGCTTTAGGAAATCATCTTTCCAGATCGACCTTGCGGACACTGGCCAGCCCCTAGACCCACATCTCGAAGCTGTTGTCTTTCCCATCCATCCACGTGAGTATTCCTGCCACCTTCCCGATGTTACTGTTGTTGATGACCCGCTCGGTGATACCATTGGTTCTATAGTGAGGATGCTACAAGAAACATCTGCTGTTGTGTGGTGTTGTAGACGATGTTTTTTTGTTACAGGCCTGTTACGGCCCTTTTAGCTTGTTAAGGCACTTTTAATCTTTTTTACGGGTCGGTCACACTCAGAAGGTAACTGTGAGGCGGAGGTGACGGTGGGACATCGAAGCAGATGTGAGGTGACAATAAACGTGAAGTAGAGACGGGAACGCCTTCATAACATCGTGACCGGTACGTCATGAGTCGTTTTGTAGTGACCGACCATCATACAGCCAGCGACTTGTCGTATTCACGTGAGTGTTAGTAGACACTACAGCAGTGTACGTCAGCGGTCGCTTCTTGCAGAACCCTCGCTGTAGGATCAACGACTTCACTGAACGGGTCATCGTGTTTCAGGAAATTTTTCTTAATGAACATTTCGAAAATGGAGTGAGTTCTTCCCTCCACTCCCACTCGCCTCTACTTCCCACCCACCTCTACTTCCCACCCAACTACTTTCCACCCACTTCCTACCCACTTTAACCCACACAGACCATCATGGACATTCAATAAATAGGGTAATCTGAAGTCACCAGAATCCTGATGTTCAGCAACTGCATCAGGACGATCATTTGATAACGAGGCAAGGGAGACAGCAATAGTATTAGTGGTAGAAGTAGGTGACTGTGATAGTCACGGCAGATCCAGTGGCAACCAGAAGTAGAACCTCTGGTTCACACTGCTATGTGGGTTCTAATGGAGTAGCAACAGTAGTAATAGATAGAAACAGTTGTATTGGTCGACGTCTTCTATCCATTTTCATCTCTCCCGCAAATTCCATGTCATTTTTCTACTATGGTATAGAATATATATTTTTTTTTCACTGTTTTTTATGCCGGCAGTAACCAGAGGGAGTGGAGAGTGGAGAGAGAGCCTTCTGATTTGATACTCCTGATTCACACGCCTAAATAATACATGGTGGTCCTTAGTCTAGGTAGAAGCAGATAGTTCTCAGCAGACACCCTCCATGTGTACCTCCAAATCCTCTGCTGTGTCTTTCCTATGTAATTTCATGTTCTCCCATGAACTCATGCTCTCTCATGCATTTCCATGTACTCTCATGTACTCCCATGTAAACCCATGTACTCTCATGTACTCCCATGTATCACCATCTCTATCTCCTGTCAGCACAGCATTAAATTTTCTAATATATTTTTATCCTGAATTCTGCCTGCATATTTTTGACTTGTTGATTGATGTATTGTTTCTTGCAATAGGTTGCATTTTCTTAATTGATTTAGTAATTTTTAATGTCTTGTTTATATTTTCTTTATTAATATAGATTTTTCCCCAAATGTGTTATAATTCAATTTTTGTATTGAATTTATATACGTAATGACTCTGAGCTGCTTAGTGTTGAGTGAATTAGGTTAGTGTTGTGTGAATTAGGTTAGTGTTGTGTGAATTAGGTTAGTGTTGTGTGAATTAGGTTAGTGTTGTGTGAATTAGGTTATTGTTGTGTGAATTAGGTTAGTGTTGTGTGAATTAGGTTATTGTTGTGTGAATTAGGTTATTGTTGAGTTAATTAGGTTATTGTTGAGTGAATTGGGTTAGTGTTGAGTGAATTAGGTTAGTGTTAAGTGAATTAGCTTAGTGTTGAGGGAATTAGCTTAGTGTTGAGGAATTAGCTTAGTGGTGAGTGAATTAGTTGTTTTTGTACTGTGATGGCGTCTTGCTAATTGAATTATTAATGTCTACTAAATGCATATTGTTGATTAAATCATATTTGCTTTGCATTCTATTGACAATTGGCTGATTTATTGAACTATTTGTGTTTGTGTGGAGCAGCGAGGGAGTACCAGGTTCTGAGGTGGTCCAGCAGGGAGCGCCGCTCCCTTCACCCCCTCCACAACTCCTCAGTGACCCTTCGTCTTCCCTTCAAAGACTCCCAGCTCGACCTGGTCCTTGACAAGGTCAATCTGGCCGCACCCGACCTCGAGTTAAGGTTGGTCCTTACCTCTGAGAGATAGGCATATATATATATATATATATATATATATATATATATATATATATATATATATATATATATATATATATATATATATATATATATATATATATATATATATATATATCGTGCCGAATAGGTAAATCTTGGTCAATTAGCAAAAGCTCATTTAAAATTAAGTCCTTTCTTAAATTTTCTCTTATACGTTTAAAGATATATATTTTTAATTTATGTTAATGCAAAAATTAATAATTTTGTATCACAAGAACCTTAGAAAACTTACCTAACCTTATTATAACAAGCGCATTTTAATTTAGCCTAATCCAAGTATATATATTTTAGATATGTTTACAATAATTCAATAAACAATCACAATGAAATATATTTCTTTTCGTTAGGTTCAGAATGATTTTCGCGAAATTATTGCATACACAAATTTTCGCTTGCCTTATTAGGCAAGAACAGCGTTGCTATTTAAGCCAAAATCACAAGTTTTGCCTATTCGACACGACTACCTCACCTGACATTGTGTTCCATTCACAGTTTTCATGACCTCCCCAACAAGAAGCTTAGTAGTGTTCAGCTTGACTGTTTCTACGCCGGAGGGAACAGCACCACCTGGGCAGTAATATCCACCTGTAGTCACCTGGTAAGTCGTCAGGGCTGTAGTCAATAGAATTTTACAGACAGTTCTACTAATTTTAGTCGGAGACTTGGTAACGATCAACTGACGTAAAATGGAGATCGTACCACTGTTTACACTCACTGATATACAAGCCAAACAGTCTGCAAGTGCTTACGGTTAAGCTCTAATGTACTCTCGGTTGCTAGCGCTCTCAGCTCACATTGAGGTTCGTGGTTCGATCCCCAGTGTGGGTGGAAACATTAGGACGTGTTTGCTTATGACACCTGCTGCTCCTATTCACCTAGCAGTAAATAGGTATCTGTGTGTTAGCCGACTGGTGTGGATCGCATCCTAGTGACAAAATTAACCTAATTTACCCGAAATGCTCTGCATAACAAGGGGCTTTCTATATAGTAGTATGTCATTGATGTCAGCTAGATCTGTATACGTTGTACATGATTAATAATAATAATAATATTATTATTATTATTATTATTATTATTATTATTATTATTATTATTATTGTTATAGTGTGGATTTTTTTTCAGATGGGTGTGGTAGCGAGAGGTGGAGAGAATTACCAGGTGGAAGAAGTGGATCAGAGAGGACAGCGTCATCGCCGGGGTGTGAGAGATACCCTCGTAGTGTTGTATCCTCTCAGGTCTCCTCTCCCCCAGGATTCAGGTCAGTTACTAGTTTATATTGTCATTTATATATTTATGGGAAGTGCAAAGCCCATGAGGGTCATACAGTGTCTGGGGATTCCATTATAATATATACAAGGAAGCTTTAAACCCGTAGGATGTCATATAAATAAAAATGCAAAATAAGAACTCGGCGATTTTTAAGTAAATTTTGTTTATGCTAAATGAGATTACTTCGCTAAGATACAATCCAACTGAAAACAAATAAACTCAAAAATTTTACTAGTGAAAAGGCCAGTAGCATGGAAGTAAAATATAAATAACTCCCCCCAAAAAAAAAAAAAAAAAATTCTTGGCAAGTGGCCACTGTGGTTTATCCGGATAATGATGTTGGCAACACTTTCAAAAGTGTTTGATGAATATGACACTTGTGCAGCACTTGAGTGTCTTTACTTACGAGACATTTCGCCCGCACATCAGGCTTTTTCAGTCTGTTAACAGGGGCTACTGTTTACTAGATGAAACGGAGAGGTGAGGCGTTCAACAGTGAAGGTGTTCAACAGGCCTTGAGTGAAGGTGTTCAACAGGCCTTGAGTGAAAGTGTTCAACAGGCCTTGAGTGAAGGTGTTCAACAGGTCTTTATTTAATAAGTCACGATAAAAACTTATCATGACTTTGGGACTTCGCTTTGTCTTTGTTAATTGTAATATTTCTATCATATTTGGCTCCTTCCCTTTCCCGATGATTTGATTTCCTCCAACAGCTCAGCCTCCATTTCCACCAGACTTCGATGAGGAGTTCGATGTAAACACTCCTGAAACACCATTAGACAGGACTTCGAGTCCCCTCAGGGATCTGACGACTTCCAGCGACATTTCTGAGACACCTGGTGGGCGAGGAGGCCGCGTACGTCGTCGGACACGGAAAGACACATCATACACGGTGGAGTTGGCAGTGTTTGTGGACCGTCCACTCTACTCCTACGTGAGGAAGCGCTACCCTAACCACAACACGGATGACAAAGTAGTCGAGATTGTAATGACCTTAATTAATGCTGTAAGTTGAGCCCCTGAAGATGCTGTGCCTCAACTATGACATTAATTATGTATGGTAGATAGTTATGTAAAAATGGCGAACGATCGATACAAGATGCAAAGCAACCACAGAGAGAGTTGAATAATAGCTCTTTGCCTTTCGTGTTGCAATCAACACATTTGGAGCTTGCGATGTTGCAGAAAAGAGGAGGTCCAAGCAAATACGCTCACAGAAAGCACCTTTGCTCCCTGTGATCGTATTTCCTTGGACCACCACCTCTTTTCTGCAACATTGTAAGCTCCTGATGATGTGTTGATTGCAACACGAAAGTCCTCGAACTATTATTCAACTCCCCCCATGGTTGATTTGCATGGTAGACAATGGCAAACCCCACAAGTGGGAAAAACAATGGTAGCAGCCATTAATTTTAATGAAACTTTGGGAGATACGGTGTATGAAAAATTAATCTCTGCTTCCAGTATCTATTTCCATAAATTACTGTATATATAATACTGTCCACGATCCCACACACAGAGAATAAAATAGAAAATTTAGTGAGGAAAAAATGGCGTGTTTTTGTATAGATAATTATAGCAAAAACACATTGGAAACATTTATGGGAATGTGTATTTTCAGGTATAAAATGTTCCCAAGAGGAACTTAGAAGAGTAAAGTTTTTAACACATGAACAAATACAACAAGTAATGTTTCTAGCAAGTGAATAAATACAGTAAGTACTGAAGAATGAGACACTTGTACATTTGGGAATCTTTACTGAGGAAACGTTTCGCCAGCCAATAACTTCTTTAGTCCAATACAGAGAAGAACGGTGGAACACCAGGAGTTTGAGGTAATAATTCCCTCATCCTGAAGAAGCCACTGGCTGGCAGAACGTTTTCTCGAAGAAGATTCCCAAAATATTGCATAAGTGTCTCATTCCTCAACTTATCAGTTTTCTAGACTATTTACATTATAGCAAATGCTGTATTTAACAAACGAACAAATACAGATTGTGAGCTGAGTGATTTCCCACTTAGTTATACACCCAGTGACCTACTTCGTCCTCTACAGGTACACAGACTGTACTCTGACTCCTCGCTGGGAGACGTGAAGATAGGACTGTTGGTGAAGAGAGTAGAGGTGCTGGCCAAAGGGGAACCACACAGTGCCAAAGGCGACATTTTCAAGTACCTCAAAAATTTCTGTAAATGGCAATCCAACATTAACCCACGGGTAGGTGTAGGTAATGACCAGGTTAATTACTGCGGTAATTGACCAGGTTCGTTACTGCGGTAATGACCAGGTCAGTTACTGCGGTAATGACCAGGTCAATTACTTTTCTCAGTCTATTCTTTTAGAAATAGATGAGTCTACTGGCTCTTAAGATAAAAACAGAACATCATACTGCTCATAAATACATAAGATTATTATATTGACATTAGATGAGCCTACTGGCCCGTAAGAAGAGCAGAGCATTGCAGTAAGCCTACTGGCCCATGTTAGACAAATCCTATTCACACCCAGCATTTCCAACTCATGTATTTGTCTATACTTTTTTTTTAGACTGTCCAGCCTATTAGATTCTTGAGAGCTGCAGTTATTATTATTATTATATTCCTTAGTGAGCACTAAAACTGTATGCAACATACAACACCTGTGGAATGATATTCAATGTAATTTGATCCCATATAGGTTTGTTTTGTCTAAACTTAGACACTATATACACTTTTAGCTCCTCTCAGATATTTTGCATAACTGATTAAATCAGATATGCAAAATACCCAGAATTCACCTCGTGAAGATGGCTGCTCTGAGAATTCCACCAACCTGCCAAAACACTTCACTGAAACCGACACTTCCCTTTGACAAACTGTAGTTGTTACCTCTGCAGAACACGCCCCGGAGCTGGGATCACGCCCTCCTGCTGTCTGGTGATGACCTCTGGAACGCTGTGCCCTCTAAGAACACAACTGTGGGTCTGGCCTACGTCGGGGGCATGTGCTCTCGTTCTTACTCTTGCACTGTCAATGAAGCCACCTCTCTCACCGCCGCCTACATCATTGCTCACGAGATGGGTCACAAGTATGTTGCAATCTGTGTTGACATTCCGCAATCGTTGTCACAGTAAAAGTTTGTTCTGCATGTTGTGTCTTCATATAGACCTGCGATCTAGATTACTAGTCTTAGACATTGTGGCTAAGATAGTCTCTAAGACAGTCCCACACAGTTAATTCGAACCCTACTCACTCCTCTGTAGATTTGATTTGCTTGATAAAAATAAATAGGTTAAACAGTGTCATCCTACTGCGATTGCATATATTTTTATTATATTAATAGGGAAGCGCTAAATTCATAGGAAGTCATACAGCGTTTGAGGATAGGAGATAGATGGGTTTCGGATCCGACGAAGGGGGAAGGTTCAGTTTCTTGAACCAAGAGTTCTTCCCCAGCGTCAAGGCACCACCTGGAAGAGTCTTGTGAGTTAGAATTGATGGTGATTATTTCACCTACTGAGAGAACCCTCCTCGGCAGTCTGAACATGAGGCACGACGGAAGTGGGTCAGCCAGCCACTGCAGGAAGAACGAATTCATCATGTCCCCCGTCATGTCGTCAGGAGCCACCACCTGGTCCACCTGCTCCAGGGACTCTCTGCAAGCCTTCCTTCTCAGCCGGTGGGTATACACACACACACACACACACACACACACACACACACACACACACACACACACACACACACACCACACACACACCACAGGCCTCGCTACAAGCGAGAGAGACAGTAACACATACATTCCTACAGGATATACACACCGAGAGATGTATGTCTCTCTGTGTCCATACACTGAGAGCTTACTTTAATCCCTCTTTTAGGAATTAAATTTGTGGAAAAGAACACTACGTACAGGTCAGGACGTTTATGAAAGGAAACGTTTAACTGTTAAAGCCATAAGTAACTTAATTGGTATCACCACACCCTATGTAACCTAAAGTATTCTTGACTGGTAATGAACAGGTGACGTGGAGATTTAATGACCTTTTTAGTAGTCAGTAAGCTTTATACCAAATTAACCAACCAACCAGTACAGATAACTGGGAAGTGTATAAACACACTGGAGTTGAAACTCACTGCTATAGCTCCATCCTCTAAGTTGTCTCATCTAGACTGTGAGTCATATTTGGCCCTGGAGTTTCACGACCTCTCTACCGTGGGTTCGAGTCCCATCCCTTCTATGATTCGTGAGTTGTACTTTAAACTGTTTACACAAATAACCCGCACATAGGAGAAAGAGGCTTATGACGACGTTTCGGTCCGATTCGGACTATTGACAAGTCCTATGAGCGGGTTATTTGTGTATTGTTCCGGTAACTAGCGCACTCAGCTCTCACACTGAAGTCCGTGGTTCGATTCCCGATACGGGTGGAAACATTAGGACGTTTTTCCTTAAGACACCTGCTGTCCCTGTTCACCTAGCAGTAATATAGGTACCTGGGTGTTAGTGGACTGGTGTGGGTCGCATCCTGGGATAAAATTGACCTAATTTGCCCGAAATCCTCTGCATAACAAGGTTTCTATATTGTATTATGTCATTGATGTCAGCTAGGACTGTATACCTTGTACATGTACTTGTAGCAATTAAGATTATTATTATTATTATTATTATTATTATTATTATTATTAATCTGTTTGCTGGTGCTTCCCAGTGGTCACTGTCTGGACTCCTCCAGCACACACACGGTGAGTGTGGATAGCAAGAACCACGAGGGTAAGGCCCCTGGCAGGAGGTTCAACGCTGACGAGCAGTGCCACTATATGTATGGCAACGGCTGGAGACACTTCTACAGCTCACAGAAACCATTCAATGTAAGGTTATTTTCCCCAAATCTTATTCTCAAAAGACAGCCCACACCTGGTAGGGAGGGGAAAGAGGAAATTCTAGACGATGTTTCGGTTCATCTTGGACCTTTATCAAGTCACATACCCTTGTGTGTTTAGCGCTTAGTTATGATAATATTAATAATAAGTCACATAATGACTCACAAAATCGCAAAAACACGATTGTAAACAAACCACGGAACGGGTGGGGTTTGAGCCACTGGCCTGGAGTTTTAGGACCTACTTGCCATGGGTTGAAACCCCACCCGTTCCGTGGTTTGTTTGCAAGTCACGTGATAATGGTAGGATTTTTTTTTTCCTTGGGGAATGCGGGAGGGACACAAGGTCATCACTTGGACCCTATCTTCTACTCACTGTGTAGTAAGAGTGGGTGGTTACCTCCATGTAGTAAGAGTGGGTGGTTACCTCCATGTAGTAAGACTGGGTGGTTACCTCCATGTAGTAAGACTGGGTGGTTACCTCCATGTAGTAAGACTGGGTGGTTACCTCCATGTAGTAAGAGTGGATGGTTACCTCCATGTAGTAAGAGTGGGTAGTTACCTCCATGTAGTAAGAGTGGGTGGTTACCTCCATGTAGTAAGAGTGGGTGGTTACATTCACAGAACGTGTGTCGAGAAATCTGGTGTCGCAAGGGACGCTACCTTAAGACGCCCTCAGCGGCCGCTCTGGAAGGAACGTCCTGTGGCGCTGCTAAGGTGAGTTGTACCTCTCAGAGTTCTATTTAACACCTCTCAAAGTTCTATTTATGTATGATTTTGCTAGTTTGCCTACTCACCTTCTAGTAAGCCAATATTACGAACCGGGTACCGTCTCCGCCTCTTATGTCCTCTCTATTTTGAAAGTAAGTGGTATTGTGAGGCCTACAAGGTGTGGGAACAAAAAAGTACGCAAGGTTAGAACTGCAAATGCCGCTCGTGGCAAAATATTTTCCTTTAATATATGTCCTGAGCTGTGTACAAGTGTTCTTTTTTCCCCCACCATGTCGCTGTTTTGTATCGTACACACACACACACACAGTTTCAGTATCTGACTCTGGCTTTCTAGTGGTGTCTTCCGAGGTCATCCGTGTTCTTATTCCATTGAATTTATATGTTGAGTTGTGATTATATCTCGATTTATTTACAGTCTAAGTGTTATCATCCTGCCTGAGCTCATTTAGCGTTATTATTTACAAGCTATTAGGTCGCATCCTACCTCTAATCAATTATAGAAGGAGAGTTATCCTACCTTAGTTCATTTAAGTTCATTTACAGGCCAGTAGTTTTTTATTGTACCTTAGTTCATTTATAAATTAGTTGGTATCGTACCTCGGCTCATTTCAAAGCTCAGGACTATGTAAGATCCTCCACCCCCAGGACTCCACCCACAACAGTCGTCTAACACCCAGGTGTTAGACCGCTAGGTCAAAAGTTAGGTCAGCAAGTGTATAAGGAGAGACATTAACACCCCCATCCGCCCGGTTTTCAACCCCATACTTCGGTTGTGAGCCGAATGCTACGTACGAGTCATGCTCGCGTTGAACTTTATAGAGATAAGGGGCTCAGAGGATCAAGTACTTGAAACATCTGATAAACAAACACGTTATAGTTTCAAGATAAACTACGATATCTCTCAGCGTATATAAATCGAGAGGAATATATCTCAATGTATTTACATCGAAATGTATATATACCTTTCAGTGTATAAACGTCGAGGAGAATAACTCTTTTAATGCATATACATAAAGATGTATATATATTTCAGTGTGTATACATCAAGAGATATTTTTCCCTGTGAATATATGCTAAGATGAATGAATATACACCGAGAAACATATAACTCTGCGCATATGAATCGAAATGTATTTAATTATCGGTATATATATCTATATATATATATATATATATATATATATATATATATATATATATATATATATATATATATATATATATATATATATATATATACATACACACACACTGAGAAGTGTGTTTCTCTCAGTGTACATAAAACAAGTTTATTTTATCCATTGCTGATGGTGTACAGGAGAAATGCAGGTTTAATGGCACTCGTGCAGTCAATCGACTTTAAAGCTCTGTTCTATCGAGGCCTCTAAGTATCTTGTACGCTGTGATCATGTCCCCCTCTGGTTCTGTACTCTTCCAGTATCTTGAGGTTCAGTTCCTTTAGTCTTTTTTTTTGTAGCTCATGGACTAGTCTTTTAGTCATTTTTTTTAAGATTCATTAGTTACTAATCATTTTTTTTTGTAAGGTTAGGGCGCCGATTTGGTACTGAATCCTCAGTGACAGGCGTGTTGTTGTAAGTCTTTTACAGGATTCTGAAGGACACTGTTGAGGTCGTGGTGCTGGTATTTTATTAGTCAGCAAATAATTGCCTCCTGCCGCGGGTCTTAGTTAAATGATGGTCCACTAACTGGAGTTTTCTGGTACTTTTAAAAAGCGTACATACACTGCCGAAGTTATTGATGTACTATTATGGTGATATGCTTGGTGTTATGCTTACCCCCTTGGTCCTTTTCATTTTCTGAAGTTTGTTGCTCCTGTCCCTCTACTGTGTTCCGTATGTGTTATTCTCTAGTATGTGTAGGCCAAGAGGACTGCTGAGAGAGAGTGTATAAAGACGTTTAGCCTGTGGTCAGGCTTCTCCTGTCAGTACACACGAATGGTAATAATGGTAAAATTACCGATAAAATGTTAGGTAAGAGGACACAAGTGCAACTAATGTGGCATTTTGTTGTGGCAACGTTTCGCTCTCCAGGAGCTTTGTCAAGCCGTAACGGCCTCACAAAATGTCACATTAGTTGCACTGTGTTGTTTTACCTAACAGTACACAGTAATGTACATCAAGCCTCTATAAGCTTGACTGTGGTACATCACTGTAGTAACTGAAGAAACATGTCCACTGGATAAACGTCTTAAACTTCCTCTCTGCAATCGTATCCCTTTCAAGTTGTTTTTTCCTCTGTTCATTCATATCATCAACAACAACCAGTCAATTTTATTTTCAATATTTCGTTCTTTTGGTTTTTCATAATTACATCCAGGAGAAGGAACCAGTCTCTGCTTGATTCACCACTGACTCCCTACGTAATTAGTTCTTATTGGACTCATCACGACAGGGTCCTGGCACGGGTCTTCCCTAAACAGGTGACCCGTCTCAGGCTCCTGAAGGAGTGTTGACGTAAACTGAGTCTTGCTTATGGTCTCGAGCGCTGTTTAAGTGTCTTGATGGAGGCAGTTCTCTGGTAGGCTCAGCGTTATTTAATTCACCGCCGTAGCTCTATGGTAGAATGTTCGGCTATAGCTAAAGGACCTGGTTTCGAATTCTGGGCGGGTAGAGACGTCTGGGCAACTGCTGTCCCCGTTCATCTAGCGGTAGATTAGGTAACAGATAAGTGTTAGCCGACTATTGTGCGTTGCATGATAGGCAGATGTATAGGCAAATCTCCTGACATCTGTTGTCTATATTCTGCTTTTGACTGCTCAGTGAATTCAGTCTTAGGGAGAGATTGTTCATTGGAATCATATAACAATGCTTGCTTACTGGATAATCCCAGGTTAAAAATATTAAAAACTATCTTCTATCTGAACAGCTATTTGGTGTACTGTTATATCTAAATTTTCTTTCAGATGTGCAAGAGAGGATGGTGCGCAAGGGAAAGAGACACTATGGAACGCAGAATAAAAATGAAAAATGCAACAAAGATACGTAGAAAAACCAAGGGAAAGAAACAAAAGGCAAATGCCATGAATAAAAACAAACATGTGAAAAAAAGTCACTCCGGTCGAAAAAATAACGTAGCACGACAGCTGGACACACGCAAGAGAAAAGGGAAACTGAAGAACAGAAGGAAAAGTGTAGCAATGAAAGGGAAGAGAAACAAAGGAGTAAACAATTCACTGGTGGTCAAACAAGAAGAAACATTCATTCAAAAGAAGAAGAAAGTAAGCTCGAAGAAGCCCAAGAAGTTCCGGCGTATAGAGACACCAACACACATTGTGATAAAGGAGAGAATGAAATACGTTGCGGGGAAAGGATGGAAGATAAAGATAATAAGAATCAAGAAGACTCGAAGAATGATAGAGGAATCGAAGAATAGAAAAATGCTTGCGAAATTAGCGTGCGTCAAGAAGTCCAACTGCAAGAAGCATAGCACAAGAAGCAAAACGAAGAAATTCAAGAAGAAATGGGCTACGAATGCGGAAAAAATGAAGAGTGTAGCCGCTAAGAAGAGACTGAGAGCCACCAAGAACAACAGGCCTACAGTGTCAGTGATATCAGAGAGCTGTCGGCCCCAGAAAATCAAACACGTGCCGGGGAAAGGATGGTGGGTTAAAATACGCACTGGTTGTATAAGAGCGACTCTCAATAAAACTCTCACTTGAGAAATATCTCACTCTTTTTTTTAATTGAAAATTCTTTTAAAAAAAAAGCCTTTCCTTGAGAGATATCTAAAAACATTATTTGAAAACGAGCTCAAAGACTCTTACAGTAAAATTATCTCGAAGGCTCTTGAAAATTATAAACAGTTTGAAAGAATTTGATATTTACAGATATTGACGCGTCGAAGATGTGATATCGTCAGTGATCGCCTGCTTACAATAGAATTGCTAAGACACAATTTTTAGTATGCCAATATTTGGCTATAATTGTTAGTTATTTTAGACAAGGCTGCATGCAACGATATTGACGTTGCATACATTGTTTACCTTCTGGCCACAGTTGGCAAAAAGAAGTAGATCGCTCAGGAGAAGATGGTATTGTCTGTGTATGTGTGTGATATATATATATATATATATATATATATATATATATATATATATATATATATATATATATATATATATATATATATATATATATATATATATATATATATATATATATATATATATATATATAATATATATATATATAATAGGCATATTTTGTAAAACACTGGATAACTTGAACATTCATCCCTTTCTAACAGTAATTAAGTTTATGCAATTTTTGTGTAATTTTTTTGTATTGTACCAAAACTAACAAAGCTATTTAAATTGGGATTTTTTCTTGGAGGACGCAATCTTCAAGTGACTCGATTGGATATCTGTTAACACACTGTTCTGGCCTTTACTTATACTATTTGTAACATTGTTGGGTATTTTGTGTCACCTGTAACACAAAAATGCTGGTGGGAATTTGTTTATCCATGACTGT
Organism: Cherax destructor; assembly: GCA_009830355.1. Classification (NCBI taxonomy): domain Eukaryota; kingdom Metazoa; phylum Arthropoda; class Malacostraca; order Decapoda; family Parastacidae; genus Cherax; species Cherax destructor. Next base: position 875,736 of record WNWK01000041.1, read on the forward strand.
TGTTGGTTCACAGGAAGAGTAGCCTTCTATATTTTTTTTTTTCGACAGTCACTATGATTCTTGACAAATTAGAGTAGCAACTCACCTAACGGAGGATTCGACCCCGTGGCAAGCCATGCAGCTGTGACATACGTCTCTAAACAACCTGTATGCAAAACAAACCACAGGGGTAGTTGAATGATAGCTCTAGGTCTTTCGTGTTGCAATCAACACATCATCAGAAGCTTGAAATATTGCAGTAATGAGTAAGAGATCTTCAGCAGGTTAGTTCAGAGGGACGCTGCATGTTTCCTGTGCACCACCAGTCAAGAATACTTCAATACCTAAAACTGGTATTCAAGTAAACTCACATTGTATATACACTGAGAGACATACACCTCTTGGTGTATATAACCTGCCTGTCATCCAATATACTATACTTATATGTAAATGAGTGAAATATATATATATATATATATATATATATATATATATATATATATATATATATATATATATATATATATATATATATATATATATAAACATTGTAAAAATATATAATACGCTTTTATTTATAACTGGATATTTCTGTTCCTGTATGGCTACCGATTTTATCTAATTATAATATTTACATTCTTATTATTGTGAATTTCACATCCTTCGAGAGGAGTGATTTGATGCTGGTGAAGAGCTTTTGATCCATGGAAGCGGAGCTACTCTCCCGTCCCTCGGATCAAATTTGAGTATCTCTCTTTCATTCTTCCCGTTCCCTAGGGTCTAGGAGTACATGTTTCAAAGGGATGGTCAAAATTTCAAAGCAGTATATAATGATATTGTGTCCATTTCTTTGAAGCACCATATATATCAATGCGCCTGTGGAATGTGGGTATGTTTCGTCTCACTGGGTTACATGTGGGTATCTTTCGTCTCACTGGGTTGCATGTGGGTATCTTTCGTCTCACTGGGTTACATGTTGATATGTTTCGTCTACACTGTCAGCAGCTCTCAGCTATTTTGACTGATTTCCTACAGTCCTTCCCAATGCTCAGAACTCTTCCAGTTGGGCTTTATTATTGCTGGCAGACTAAGTAAACATTGAGAGGGATCTTGATGTGTTAGTGCACTGGTAAAATAATTAGTAGATTTTCAGTGTTTACAAATGCAAAGTAAATTCTCTTTGGGTATAACAATGTAAAACATAAATACATATATGTATATAAATCCACAATCCGAGATAAAATTAGATAACCTTAGAAATAGTAATTAGCAAGGACCAAAATTATTCTAAGCAACGCATAGCTTGGCGCAGCAAAACTAACAGAATGCTAGTTTTCATAGCCATAAATCTTGACTACAAAATATTAGGGAACATTACTAATACTCTCATCACTAAATATGCTGTCAAGTGTTTGTCTCTGTATTACATGAAAGACAAAGAAAAACTAGAGAAGAACAGCAACACTTGTAATTTCATTAAGGTACAATCCATATGAAAAAGTCTCAAGCCAAATAATCTGTTTTTTCTCTTAACTAACGGAGATTACGAGATCTCATTCGAAGCTTTGAGATGCTGGACTAAACGAATTTGATATATTTACACACGAAGATTTATTTAAAGTACAAAGTGATGCACTAATGTGCAGTGCTCCTATGATATTCAGTGGCTAGAATTGCCACACAAATGTGGGTAAATGTGTTTTAGGTAAAGTGTATGGCAGGGTTATTATTGAAAGAATTAGAGGTAAGACAGAGAGTAGGATTGCAGATGAGCAAGAAGGCTTTAGAGTGGGTAGGGGATGTGTAGATCAATGTTTACAGTGAAGCATACAGTGACACTGGAACACTGGAATACTGGGAACACTGGACTACTGGGAACACTGAACTACTGGGAACACTGGACTACTTGGACACTGAAACATTGGACTACTGGAACATTGGAACACTGGAAAAGGCTCCTCTCTGAAGTTGTCAGCTTTAAAACAATTTAATCCTTAAAGAACACGTTAGATAAGAGCATTACAAATTTAGATTCAACTAAATACAACGAAACAACTAAATACAATACGAGACAATTAAATACATGAGACAATGCACTAGCTGAGTACATGAAATGCTGTGGTTGATTGCTGCAACTAAAAGCCTGAGTTCACTTCAGGAACTTGTCAGGGTGAAGGTTGAGCCTTGAACACCCAGGACACACAAAGCAGCGTAAATAGTAATGACAGTAGTTGAAGTCTTCGTCTTCAATCCACTTCCACTTCTCTATTAAATAACCATGCTAGTTCGTCAGTTTAAATTTGCTAAACTTTCGCCCATCAGTTTTCTAAGCCGGCAGTGTGGCCGGAGGGAGTGGAGGGCGGGGAGAGAACCTTCTGATTTACTATACTACCTTTGCCTCAACTATCTAGAATCCGAAGTAGAGGTAATTGAAGAGTAGTTAATCCTCAGGAGAAGCTTGTTGTGCAGTGTATGGTCTACTGCTGTCTGCCTTTTCCATATACACCCATCATTGTCATCCAGAGACAATAACATCATATAACTATCCACTGCCTCGTATCTTTTCCTTAATAAACACTTGGGTTCCCCTCTTCACATGAATAATATTCTTACCCAGTCGTCGGCAGTGTAAATGAAAGCAGACTACTCGCACAGTCCCACCAAAGAGTCAACACTTCTCTCACTACATAATTTCAGACGTGCGACGCTGGTGTCTGCAAAACTGACGTCACGAGCGACAAAAAAGGCAAAGGAAATGTTAGAATGAAAAGTATTAGAGACAGTGAGGTGTACACCAGTAACAATACCAGCAACACTACCAACACTGCCACCAGCAGCAACGATTCAGGAGAGAGTAAAGTACTCTGGAAAGATGAGAACAAGAGCAGCAAGGGTAACGCCTGCGCCTCCTCTAAGAAAGATTGTGAGGCCTATTCTTCCTTCTTCGGATCTCTGTAAGTAGTTCTATACCTTAACACTAGAGAGCCTGTGAGTTGCCTTTTTTATATCTCTGTAGAATAAGAGAAAAAAAATCTATAATGTTCAGTGTCTATGGTTCAGATCACTTTTTGCTAAAGGATTTTTATTCTAGCCACCCCCCTTCCCCTTGAGAAAAGTAATCGCATTTAGAATACTTTTTTTGCAAGAAGATTTATATTCTAAATCCTCTTGAGGAAAGTAATCACATTTAGATTACAGCAAGAAGATTTAGATCCTAAATCCTCTAGAGAAAGTAATCACGCAGTACCAGACTAATACCGTGTGTAGGAAAGAAGGGAAATATTTTCCGGGTTAAGTTGACGCACGGTATTGATATGTGGTGATGCCACGGTTCTTTAATGTGATTATGGAGGGTGTTGTAGGATAAAGGTGTAGTCTCCGAAGATAACGAGTCTGATACAAAATGGAAGTTCTCACAGTAACTGATTGTAGGTAACACAGTATATTGCTAGAGTCGGTAGCAACAAGCAGAGAGGAGGAGGAGGATGATAATAATAATAATAATAATAATAATAATAATAATAATAATAATAATAATAATAATAATAATAATAATATAATAGTAATAATAATTATAATAATATATGCAAGTTCGAATGTAGTACCTCGGTAATAGAAGTTAATTAGTTTTGATCCAGGGAAGCGGAGGGTGGCTCCAGTTTCTGGGATCAAGAGCTGCTGGTGAAGTTTGAAAGACTGTGATAATAATCAGGAGAAATCTCGAAATTACAAAATTTTAATATATCAATAATGAATGAATTCAGCCACTCGGGGGAGGGGGTGTTATATATCAACAATGGGAATGATCACATTAATCACGGAGTAAATTATTGAAATAAAGATGTAGAAGTGTTGAGAAATCTGCAGGGGGATTTTTTTTGTCTTTTCAATGAAGACGTAACAATGACCCTATCATTATACTGCATAGGCTTTTGTAAGAGTATAAACTGAGGGTGTTTGGTTGCTGTAGCAAGTAGGAGATTGGAGGTGGTTTTTAAAAGAATTAGGTGCCTGACGAGAGGTTACATATAAAACCACTCTTAGCACAGGAACCTGTTTTAATATGGTGTGTAGGATCGATTATTTGAGACTAGATATTACAGTTTTCATTTTTCACATTTTTTTTTCAGGGATATTGAATTAATATTTTAGAGTTAGATCCCACTTGATTGTTTTCAATATTCTCATTGCACCTCTATCAAGACAGCTAGGGCTCGAGTGATGGTAAATGTATTTTCCTCTTTCAAAACACACGTCGTCACTTTTTCATTTAACGTTCACTGAGGGGATTCATTCCCTCTTGTATAGTAACTTCAGTCACATTCTCAATGAATGAAGGATGACACACTGCCAACAAGTTGGGTAGAATGACAACATTTGTTCAGTAGAACTTGACGTTTCGCTATACACAGCTAAACGTCAAGTGTAAAGGTTCGCCTATGCATCAATTATCGTTCTACCACTCATTCTAATTACTTATATTCCACAGATTTCGTGAGAATGTCGCCGGCAGATTATTCAACAATATCCTAACCACCTTTGGTGTATGCAATACTGTCTGCCAAACTTCTGAGGCGATCATTCAATAAGCAAAAATGGTATACTTTTGGTTTATAGAGTATATTAGAGAGAAGTATTTTATTGAATAGGAGATATGAGAAAAGCATATACAGTGTTTAGTAATACTATATAAAAAATGAGAAATATATAAGACTTCAGAGAGTGAAAGATTCAAAAAATATTCAAGGGTGAAGCTTAACAATGAAGATATTATAGGTGAATATTAAGTTTATATACCTTGTTGTAATTAGGTTAGGCATAGTTTGTCAGGAAATAGGACAGGTGTTTCCTGACGAGCGGCTTAGTCATATGATGACCCGCCGCTGGAGCTTTTGGTTATCTGACCGAGGCCTTCCGCTGGCCTACCCCTCCACCCCCTGTAAAATTTAGTTGTTTTTTTACTTTGTAGTAATGAATGTTAATAATTAAACTATATAGTTATTTAAGCAGTTTTTTATTCATATACACCTACCATAATGACAATATTTTAACAGTAATTGTAATGGTAACTCGTGGAAATACAGAAAACCTCATGGAAATACAGAAAACCTCATGGAAATACAAAAAACCTCATGAATATACAGGAAACCTCGGGGAAATACAGGGAACACAATGGAAATACAGGAAACCCCAGTGGCATTACTGGAGCCCCAGTGGAAATGGAGAGAGCACCGCTGGAAGTACAGGGAGCCCTAATGGAAATACAGGGAGCACCAGTGAAGTACAGGGAGTCCTAATGGAAATACAGGGAGCACCAATGGGAATACGAGGAGTTTAATGTAAATAAGCCAGTGTTTGACTATGTAGGGTTTTCCTATGTTAAAAATCGACATAATGTACTGTATATGTGAGTCAGTAATGTCTATATGCCATGATCAGTGTTTGAAAAACGTGTTATATATTAGAGTTACCTAAATAAAAACGTACTTGCCTACTTATTCACCCAAAAATAATAGTCAGTTACTACCATATTAGGTGGTTAATGAGATTCAAAGTTTGTCGACTACACAAGGGTCATTAAGAGTCCTTGTAACCTGCTTACCACTGATCAAGAATACTGTACAAGATGTATATACCCCTCCAAACATATGAGATATATACACAACTGAGAGGTGTATTCTAGGTCTCTCAGTATATATATATACACAGAGTTTACTTTATTCCCTATTTTACGAATTAAAGTAGTCTTGACTGATAGGGAACGAGTTACATGTGGCTTTAATGATACTCAAATAGTAGATAGGCTTGATACTCATATAGTAGATAGGCTTGAAACTCCATTATTCAACCAACCCTTCACGAGTACACGAACTACTGCTCTAAGTATACACGCCTGAGGGGAGATATGCATAAGAAAATATACATGATGCAATCATGTGAATAAATAATTCGCGACCTTGAATTAGCAATTATAATCTTGACTCAAGTAGCAAGTCATGGTTATACTGTGAGAAGTGTGTGTGTAGTGTTAGTGTGTAGTGTTAGTGTGTAGAGGCAAGCCAGTGTGGTCACTAACATAGCTGGCTCAGACAAGCTGATGTGTGGTGGTTCTCTAGCAACTGTTCAACGTTCTCAGTGAACCTCTCCACGCTGTGTTCACCAGACTCTCGCTGAAGTAAGTTGATAAATTATATTTTACCAAAACTCCAGACACTTTAAAAGTAAAACTTGTGATAATTTGAATATTTATACCTCGGTATAACTATAGTAATTTTCTGCACACATAATTTTTTTAATTTTATATATAGTATATACGAACACTATACATACTTTATATTCTGTACACGTTCATGGCTTGAGAAATTAGTTCATATTTGTTCTTGCACTGTATGTCGACACGTTCAAAACATTTGACAGACCGGAACAAATGAACTTTTTAGTACTAGTTCAATAGGAATTACGAGAGAAAATCACAATGGTTTTATTCCTTTTTCTAGTATGAATGTACACACTGTGAACCCATAACCTGTATGCCCATCTTTGTATGTATTCTAATGATTATATCACTGTATTTGAGATTAAAGTATCCTTGACTGGTGGTGAACAGACTACCTACAGCTGTAGTGGCCCTTTGTGTAATCGATCGACTTTATTTGATTAACCATGTAACTTCTATGTCCTCAAGACCAGTGTGAGAATAAATTACATGATGTGCACAACTAATAACTGTTCATGGATGTTCATGAACCTATCACCATCACCAAAACATTACAAAAACACTACAAAATCTCGTAGGACACATCACCATGTAGTGAACTTTTGTTTTGTAAGTGGCGTTTAAAACCTTGCTGGGTTAAGCCAGAGGATGGTCAACCACTGTTGTGGGTGGCATCCAGGGGAAGAGGATAAAGAAACCCAATGGAAATCGGTCACACTGAGTAGCTTTCTTGGGTTATCCTGGGTTACTAACCTTTCGAGGTTTTTATTATGGGGATGAGCAAAGTAACATTTATGAAGAGATTCAGGGAAATTAGTTAGCCGGACTTGAGTCCTGGAGGTGGGAAGTACAGTGCCTTCGCTCTGGGGAAGGTGTGGAGATATGTTGCAGTTTTTGAACTGTAGTGCTGGCACGCCTCTGGCAAGACAGTGATGGACTGAATGATGATGAGAGTGCTTCTTCTTTTACGGGTCACCCTATTTCGGTGGGAAACAAGGCCCTCAGAGACCTACATAAAAAAAATATGCACAGTAGGCAAGATATGCAACTGTGTCTTAGACGTAGTAAACTTAGGCCTACACAGTCATCATAGTTTTCTTTGTTAAATTATTTACATAAAGTCCACTTTATAAATTACTAAACAAAAATAATTGAGGAAATGAAGAATAAAAGTCACAATACCCTGACTGGAATAATTCACAGATAACCACACTTTCAAAATCATACTCTAGACGACGTTTCGGTCCGTCCCGAAACGTCGTCTAATGTTTCCTCTCTAAATTGTGAATGTGAATGCACGTCAGACCCTCTCCCCACTCCCCTTCCTCTCCTCTGAAGACACCAAGACTTGGCTTCGTTCTTCGTAACGTTATCTGATAACTTGATAACTTGAAAAGATTATGAGTCACAATACCGTGGGTACAACAAGTAACAATCCCTTGCCTACAATCTTGTTACTACAACAAGTCACAATACCTTGGCTACAAAGGACAGTACTGTGGCTGCAACAAATCACAATTCCTTGGCTGTAATAAGTAACAATCCCTTGGCTGCAACAAATCACAATTCCTTGGATGCAACAAATCACAATTCCTTGGCTGCAACAAGACACAATTCCTTGGCTGCAACAAGACACAATTCCTTGGCTGCAACAAGACACAATTCCTTGGCTGCAACAAGACACAATTCCTTGGCTGCAACAAGACACAATTCCTTGGCTGCAACAAGACACAATTCCTTGGCTGCAACAAGTCACAATTCTTTGGCTGCAACAAATCACAATTCCTTGGCTGCAACAAGACACAATTCCTTGGCTGCAACAAGACACAATTCCTTGGCTGCAACAAGACACAATTCCTTGGCTGCAACAAGACACAATTCCTTGGCTGCAACAAGTCACAATTCCTTGGCTGCAACAAGTCACAATTCCTTGGCTACAAATCACAATACCGTGACTGGAACAAGACACAATAGTAATAATATTGGTAGAATTACCGACAATATGTTAAGTAAAAGGACACAAATGCAACTAATGTGACATTTTATTGTGGCAACGTTTCGCTCTCCAGGAGCTTTCTCAAGCCGTTACAAGCGTTACATGGACACAGTGGGCTATTATATACTCTCAAAGTGAGGTGAAATACTAGTGGTGGTCGAGGTAGTAGTGATAAGTAGTAGTAGTAGTAATACAATAAGGTAGAACAATCAATATGCACATGAGTAAAAGGTGATAAAACAAATACTTGGGTAGTATAACAATAGGTTAGACAAATATTTTATGCTGGAGGTTGAAATATAGAAGGCCTGTAGGAGTGTTCCACATCTACGATGTGCTTGTGTTGAATTAGCAGGAGAGACTATGTGATGGTATGGTTAACTGTATTCAGGAGGATTCTTGCTAAGACTTCAGAGATGGTGAAGCTGCCTTTGTTTTGTTTAATTGTGTTAGAAACAGAGATAAGTGCTGATTCAAGGCATTTGCGTCTACGGAAATTAGTTTCTTTGATTACTAGTCGGGCGTCTTTGAATTTCATGAGATGATTGTTGGAATTTCGGTGTTGTACGCAGGCGTTGTTCAGGTTATCGTTTCTGCATGCATTAATGTGTTCATTGATGCGTGTTTCGAGGTTTCTTGCTGTTTCTCCTACATAAATTCTGTCGCAGCCTCCACAGGGTATAGTGTAGACCCCTGCGTTGACTGGTTCATGGTGCTTGGATTTAGTCCTGGTTAGATCCTTAATAGAAGTACTGGAAGCAATGGCGACTCTAGTGTTAGCTTGTGCAAATACTTTAGAAATGTTGGATGCAACCTGGCTGTTGGGAAGAACTATAACTTTGTTTGGAGTGGTGTTGACGCGTGGAGAATTAATGATCTGAAGAGCTCTTTTCTTGCAATCTTTGATGAAAAAGGAAGGAAAATGTAAATCAGTGAAGGTTTGGTGAATGTATGTACATTCCTCGTCAAGAAACTCAGGACTACAAATTCGGTAAGCTCTTAGGAAGAATCCGATGATGATGCCTCTTTTGGTCTTAGTATCTTGACTGGAATAGAAGTGTGTGAGATCATTTTTATTTGTAGGTTTCCGGTATGCCTTGAATCAGCACTTATCTCTGTTTCTAACACAATTAAACAAAACAAAGGCAGCTTCACCATCTCTGAAGTCTTAGCAAGAATCCTCCTGAAAACAGTTAACCATACCATCACATAGTCTCTCCTGCTAATTCAACACAAGCACATCGTAGATGTGGAACACTCCTACAGGCCTTCTATATTTCAACCTCCAGCATAAAATATTTGTCTAACCTATTGTTATACTACCCAAGTATTTGTTTTATCACCTTTTACTCATGTGCATATTGATTGTTCTACCTTATTGTATTACTACTACTACTACTTATCACTACTACCTCGACCACCACTAGTATTTCACCTCACTTTGAGAGTATATAATAGCCCACTGTGTCCATGTAACGCTTGTAACGGCTTGAGAAAGCTCCTGGAGAGCGAAACGTTGCCACAATAAAATGTCACATTAGTTGCATTTGTGTCCTTTTACTTAACAAGACACAATAGAGCTACACTTACGCTAGGAAACACAGTGATATTCCAGGACTTCTGTGAACTGACAGAACTAACGTAAACTTTCTTTCATTAGATGAAATATTGCCTCATGCCATCATGTGCTGGAATGCGAAAAAAAAAGAGTTCAAAAACAGGTCATTCACAGATATCCAAATAATATCCAAATATTTTATAAACAGTGGCGTAATGCCAGCCATTATGGAAAAATTCTTAACTTTATCATCTGTAAAAAAAAAGCATTAAAACGTATATAAATTTAACCATACATTGCTAAATTATTTGGTTTTATAAATAAATCATAACCACATATAAACTGTATTGTAATGTTTTGGGTAAATTTGAAAATGGATTGGGCAAATATTTTTGTTAGTGGGTTTGAGGAAGACCTGTCTAGAATGGGCCAGAAGGCCTCCTGCAGTGTTAATCCTTTCTTGTAGTCTTATGTTCTTAAATGAATTCATGTCTGCATGAACAACTCATTACGATTGTTACGAGATCATAAACATGCAAATAGTTCATTACCACTGTGACTTGCCTAACTATTATAACATTGGGGCCCAGTTCCTGGACCCATTATGTGCCTCAGTAGTCTCTAGACTACCGCCCACGGGATGGGCATGGGCTTCAGTTATGAAACTGAAAGTGGCACTCGCTCACCATCCTCCATCTCTGAGGTTACAAATGAATATAAAGACTGACAAGTAAGATACACACTGTTACTAGGATATTTTATTTGGGAAATCTATTCGCCAGCCGGTGGCTTAAGCAACCCAACTGAATTTTATTAAAGCCACTGGTTGGCGAAACCAATTACCGCGAATACGTATTTCTTATACCGCGATGTGTTCTCTCCTGCATCTCTTAGCTCAAGACACTGAAATATGAATCCTCTGCTTTAAACTGTGGGTTAGTTGTCAACTTGTCCATCCAGGGTAGTGTGACATTTACTGTTCTGTTTGGTTTGTGCGTTGAATGTATTACTGATTAAATCTGTGTTTTCTAGATGCAGTGGTGGGTAGCAGTGCTGGTGAGTTCTGCAGTGTTGCAGCCAGTGCTGGCTAGCAAAGTGCTCTTCATGGCACCCATCTGTTCTCGAAGCCACTTAAACTTTTTTATGGGCATTGTTAATGCCTTGGCTGACGATGATAACCAGGTCAGTCTCAGTGATTATTAGAGTGAGAGAGAGAGAGAGAGAGAGAGAGAGAGAGAGAGAGAGAGAGAGAGAGAGAGAGAGAGAGAGAGAGAGAGAGAGAGAGAGAGAGAGAACAGATGCCATTATCCTCACACTATAAACAATTAGTCACACTCGAGTCTATAATGTTGCAGTGTATTATTTTTTGTTCACGCCTCTGCCATGATTTGTTATATAAAATCATCTCCGCTCGTCTTCAAAAAAATAAATAAATTGACTAAATTAATTTGAGAAAGACTTTGCATATCAGAATAAAAATGTATACAGCTTCATGTCACTGATTCTCACGTTTAATGTAAATAATATTTTTTGCTAGTGCTGGTAAACAATAGTTACGAGAATATTATAATATCGGAGATAAACAATATCTAGAAATATATATTAGTTGCATTTGTGTCCTTTTACTTAACATAGAAATATATACTTGTCAATGATCCACAGCAAGGATTCAGAAATAGAAGGTCATGCCATTCAAACCTTACATCTTTATTAACTCACGAAATTAGATTAAGACGATTACAAACAAATCACGGAACGGATTTGGCTTGAACCTATGGCAAGTGAGTCCTAAAAGTCACTGACCTGTGAGTTTTAAATTCCCTTGCCACTGGTTCAAGCCCCAACCCGTTTACTGATTTCTTACAACATATATTCCGTTTCTTTTTGTGCGTGTACAGGTTACGGTGGTGTCTCCATATAAGTCATCGAAGGAGCGGAATAATGTGCGCGAGGTGGTCCTGACGGGTGTGGATATACTCGACAAAATGCCAAATATGTTCACTGGAAATAAAATGTCTGCCCCCTTCGCACTGTTTACTCTTACTCCTGGTCTGTGTGCTGACGCTCTGGCCACGAAGGAAGTTCAAAATTTACTGAAGGAGGAATTTGATTTGATTATCCTCAGCGTGTTTATGTCCGACTGTTTTTTGTCAGTTGTACATCAGCTGAAGGTAAGTCATATATCATATTTTATTTATTTGTTATGGTCTACAGTGTTTATTAAAATATGTAAATCCGATTCCGTAATTTACATTTTGTAATCAGATGATAAACTCACATACCAGTATACTAATCATTCAGAATTAGTGTTATGTAACATTCCTGATACCCGAATGATGGGACAATGGTCTGAAAATTCCTCATCCAGAAAAGTTCGTGAAGTAATGTATACCTCCAAGAGAAAGGATGAAGTTCTCACTGGAAAGTTCTCTTGATAAGACCACTGTACACTGAAACCCTCATAATAAAGTCGTAGATCCGCTGATCCATCTATCTTTGTCAGTTTCTCCGCTTCTGTTAAACATTGCAGTTGTGTCAGGAGTAATGTTAATCAGAATTATGCTTACTGTTTTTATTTATGGCTTTAGTTCCTGTACCGTTATGCTGACAATTTTCTTGTTGAAACCAATATACTCTGGAGTAGACAAATTGACTTCAAGAAGTCAAAACCGTTAGATTTTCATCTTGTCGCAAAAGTAAATTTTGTGCTAAAACATTTAGAAGAAGAACATTTTTCTAACAAAGATTTCTGGCATTTTGAGGTCCTTTGACCCTTGATAATATGATATCGGAATTCAAGATGATAAAGACTCCATAGCATCTTCACTCTTGAGACTTAATTATGACATTCTCTTGAATGTTGTCATCAGTCTATGGGGATGTTTGTGTCTTAATAAGGCCAAGAAGTGAGCGAAGAAATATTTGCCTCAAAATTATCTACACTGGCTTGCAGCCATTGCTGGTGATTCCTTAAACTGTTGGATTTCATAACAGGAACAACAGATACCAATGGGTCACGGAATTATTCAGTGAGTTATTTTTTCTGAAGTATAACATCAATTCAGTTTTGCTGTGGTGTTGGAAAATACGTGACATCATTTTTTATAATAGTCCCAATTGCTATTGAAGACAACGTGTCCCTAAGATTGTCTGACAGTTCTTTTTAACAGAGGAATATCACGTTGACGGTAAGTTTATACTATATTGTTTGGATCTCTCTTCACACACTGAGGGTCCGTGGTTCAATCCCCGGCCGAGTGGAAACATTGCGGGTGTTTCCTTACACCTGCTGTCCCCGTTTACCTAGCAAGTAAGTAGGTACCTGGGTGTTAGTCGCATCCTAGTGGACAAGACTGAAGGACCACAAAGGAAATAAGACAGACAGTCCTCAATAACTCACTGACTTTCTTGGGGTATCCTGGGCGGTTAACCCACCGGGTTAAAAATCTCAACAAAATCTTATCTTATCTAACTAGGCAGTAATGTACACTATCCAAAGGCTGTCTTGAAAATATTTTCCACAATGTTCTCTAGTAAGACAGATTAAGTTTTATCCATGTATATTTTCTGAACTAATAATGACACCAGTAATAATATATAAGAGGGGGATGTATGAGAGCATAGTTATACCAATGCTTTTATATGGGTGTGAAGCATTGGTGGTGAATATTGCAACAAGGAGAAGGCTGGAGGCAGTGGAGATGTCGTGTCTGAGGGCAATGTGTGGTGTGAATATAATGCAGAGAATCCGTAGTTTGGAAATTAGGAGGAGGCGCGGGGTTACCAGAAGTATTATCCAGAGGGCTGAGGAGGGGTTGTTGAGGTGGTTCGGACATTTAGAGAGGATGGCACGAAATAGAATGACTAGGAGAGCGTTTAAATCTGTAGTAGAAGGAAGGCGGGGTAGAGATCGGCCTAGGAAAGGTTGGAAGGAGGGGAAGGGTTAAAGGAGGCTTTGTGTGCGAGGGGCATGGACTTCCAGCAAGAGTGTATGAGGGTGTTACATAGGAGTGAGTGGAGACAAATGGTTTTTAGGATTTGACGTGCTGCTGGAGTGTGAGCAGGGTAACATTTATGAAAGGATTCAGGGAAACTGGCAGGCCGGACTTGAGTCCTGGAGGTGGGAAGTACAGTGTCTGCACTCTGAAGGAGAGGTGTTAACATTGCACTTTTATAACTGTGGTGTAAGCGCGTCTCTGGCAAGACAGTGATGGAGTGAGTAATGGTGAAAGTTTTTCTTTTTCGGGCCACCCTGCCTTGGTGGGAAACGGCCGTTGTGTTAATAAAATAAAAATAAAATAATAATAATAATCATATCACTATTGTTTTTATTATTATTATTATTACTTTTCCAATTAACTGACTATCATGTTATCTTTCTCCTTCACCAGGTTCCCTTTATATACGTGAGTCCAGGAGGGTTGATGGGTCGACTGACATCAATGACAGGTAACCCACGCTTTCCTTCCTATGATCCATCTCCTATGTTAGACTACAAACATCCTATGACCTTCACGCAGCGAGCAATCAGCACTCTGTCGGAAGCTGCTATGGACGTGTTCTTCACGTATTCTTATGGCACCAAGTATGTGATTATTGGTATTCTTTTATTATTCTTTCTGTGAAACCCGGAAAGCTTTTGTTCATAATAAAAGTGCATTATGGTGGGAATAATTGTGATACTTTGTATATAATGTTGAAGTTTTCATGCCAAGGTCAGCTGTTTATTTTTTTATTCTGTTATTTATTAATTAGAGCTTCCTGGAAGTTTATTAGTTATTCAATCAAGAAATCAGTGCCCCCACAACCCGGTCTTAGACCGAGCCGTGGGAACGCAATGCAACGTTCGAAGGCCTTGCATGTTGCATTGCAGCTCATTCAGCTCCATGCACTTATGCATTTGCTCTGCATTCGATTCATAATATGATACCGGATATATCTAAAGGATATATCTATAACCCGACTGCTGAATCTCTGACCCTTTAATACCTCTACTAGTGGGCCCCATCCACATGTGTCCACATCAACTACTGCTGCATCTCTGCTCTTCTTCCCACAGGCTTCGCTCTGATACCCCTCAAGGGAGGTTCCTTGATGCTGGTGAGGGGCTCTTGATATCGGGAATTGGATCTGTGCTCCAGTTCCCTGAACTGAACCTAAATACCTTCCATCCCCTACCCCACAGGCACTGTATAATCCCTACGATCTGATAGGCCTAGTTCTAATATATCTATACAAGATTGTTAAAGCCCCTGGTGGGCGAAACGTGTATCAGTAATGATACTCAGGTTGTTGCACACGTGTCCTATTCAATGAGAATCCAGTGAGGTCATCCTTTGACCCATGACAGGAGAAATTTCCCACATATTTACTGACAAACAAAACACTACGACCTTTCTCTGCCCCCCCCTTCCTCTTCATTTTCCTCATACATGACAGAAATGTTGCCTGTTAAACGTTTATCCTCGTAAGTGTCTACGTTTTGCCCACAGCACAGAAATTGTTGAGGATATTCTGATTATTTCCGCCAGCTGTGAAGAAAAACGTTGTAGAACCAGTTTTTACTAGAAGGACGTTTCGCTCTGAGTAGAGCTTTATCGACACAAAGCTCTACACATAACCAAATACAATATTACATATATCTGCACAGAGCCAAACATAACAATATAAAACTACACAGTCAAACATAACATTGTTTGCATAACATCATACAGCTCTACACAGAGCCGAACATAACTTCATAAAGCTCTACACAGAGCTAGACATTGTTGGAACAACGTCTGGCTCTGTGTAACGTATATCTCTTTACTGTTATCAGCAGTACACTATCTACACTGTGTTAACTGGAGTAACTGTATCACCCATAGACTGGAGGCTGTGTGTCGTCAGCGTGGCCTCTGTCCAGATGATATGCCTAGTCTATCAGAAATTCGCCTTAATGCTAGTCTTCTACTAATAAACAGGTAGGTTTGAGGCTGTCTTTTATTATTATTATTATTAGTATTGTTATTATCATTGTTGTTATTATTACTATTATTGTTATTGTTATTATTATTATTCAACTGAGAACTGGTCCAGACGCCTCTCTGACTAGAGACGTTAATTAATGTAACCAACGCACATGAGAAAAACACTATATTTGCAGTAAAACCTTCATTGTGACGTTAATTCGTGTATCTGTCTTTTTGTGTGCTTGATAAGGTCCAGTCATAGACGAGACGTCGGGATGAATTTTTCACCGCAAGCAAAGTATCTTTCTCACTAAATGGTACTTGCTTTGCAAAACAAGTCCGAAAGTTGTGGTTATAAAGCACAACATTTAACACTTTACCAAGGACACGTACACCGAGGGATACATATCTCTCAGTATTTATACAGTGAAAGGCGTGTATCTTTTAAGTGTATTCACTGAAAGCACGTATCTCTCAGTTTATGTACACTGCCCTGAAGTCACCTGTTGCAATATCTGACTTACAGCGGTTTAAGGTTTTGACAAATTAACCGCAGTTTCTTTTAGAGCAGTTCTCAAAGACCAGTCACAGTAGAGATACCTGTGTTGAGCCACGCAAATTTCCTGTACGGAATATTTTTAAGTTGAAATCTTCGAGCCTGTCACTTGCAGTTCTTGTTAGATGCCAAAATCCCAGTGCCTAGAGAACTCGGTTCACAACTGAATTGATCTTGGTTCGATTCCCGAGCTGGACTAGACGTATGGTATGTCTCCTTACACGTGCTGCCCCTGTCCATCTTTCAGTAAATAGGTACGTGGGTGTCAGTCGACTGTTGTGAGTCGTAGCCTAAGGGGTGGCAGTATACTTTAAATAGGGCTGGACTCTGAAATAAGCTGAGGTAGGACGTGTGTATAACAGATAAAAAAAATATGTGAGCTATGTTAGACAAATCATGATTACATTGTGCTGTATTTCTACAGTGTACAAACCGTCCATTACCCAGCTAGTCCAATTGTTCCTGCCGTGGTGCATTGTGGAGGCATCCATATCCGTCCAGCACAACCTCTCCCCCATGTAAGTTACTTCATACACATTTCTAGTTCCTTGAAGTAGAATGGAAACCTTTATAAAGAGATAATAAACTATTCGTGGGTGAGACTGCTAGGCCTTTGTAAACACATGTATACGATCACAGGATATGCTTCCCATACTGACAACACCAACAATGACTGTGATTTACATCGTAACAAGGCTTCACGCCACATGGATTTTCCCAGGGCGAACATAGTTATCAATGAAAGAGAAAGGTACAGAAAAAAACAATGCCTGAAATCTGCGTTCATTCATACAACAAACCATCACCCAGAACTAGTGAGGTTTCCAGTTGGTGAGGTGCTTATGTTCATTGACATGGATTCGTACCTCACTACTTACCGCCTGCTCTTCCACCGTATATACAGCACTATGTTTACCGTGTATGATGTAAACTTTAAAAAACTTGGTCTTTAAATGAAACGTTATCTTAATATACGTTTCCATTTAGCTATAGTCTTTTTTTACGTCGTTTCACGTCTTCCACAGCGAGGTTTCTCGTTGAAATGTCAGTTCAGTGTGAGAAGAAGTGTAATGCAGCAGCATATTTGGTTAACATTAGTTTTGGAATGTTACTTAATCACAGGTTAGTAACATTCATGTAATTGTGGCTTTTATTCTCTTTATGTGTGCTAATGTGTGCTAGAGGTTTGGCTAAGTTAAAATCCCACTGGTTTTGTTCAATGGTGTTTTGTGTACTAATGACCCTCGTGCAGTCCATGAGTATTAAATTTGAAAAAGGAAATAGTTTGCTATACTAGATCGATGCCACCTAAATTCTCACTTAAACAAATTACTTAATATGCTTTTATTTGCAGGATCTTGAAGACTGGGTGCAAGGTGCTGGTGATGCTGGCTTTATCTTCTTCAGTCTAGGTTCGGCTATCCCTCCATCCACCATGCCAGAGGAGTAAGTAAACTTTTGCGTCGTCCTTCAGAGTTTACTTAGAGACAACGAGTAACTCACTTGGCTCACAACCAAAAGTTTCAGAGTTCGAACTGACAAGTTTCCTCACACCCCTGCCAGGTCTGGATACCTGGTACTAGAAATATGTACCTGTGTATTAGTCGAGGACTAGGGGGTCATATTCCAGGAAAAAAACGGCAAATGTGTTAGAATTTATTATTATTCTTGCATTCGAAAACAAGGGCCAAGCTCATCTGGGTATGTGTTATATTCTCCATAATTTCTGGGAGTTGTAACTTGGGCACAACTCCAGTGTGTAAGAAAACAACAGATAAATTTTAGGTTCTCAAGTGCTTAAAAGAGAGTGACTACAATTTTATGCTTCTACTTAAATGTCATTAATTATTTTATTCAATAGTATTATTATACTTCCCAAAAACCCATCCTATAGTCGGTGGTAAAACGATCACGGAGGGACATAATGGGTCCAGGACCTGGGCCCTAAAGTTCCGAGTCCTAAGCAAGTCAGAATCAGTCGACAGTCTACTGAAATGGATTCGGTCACATACTTTACAACCAAAAAAATACATCAATATTAGTGGTAAGTTAATAAAAGTTTGAATATACACAATATACATGTAAATTATGCAGTCATGTGTAACCCATCCCACTGGCATCAATCAAAATGTTTCAGATTCACTATTATTAGAATTGACATATTCACGAGGAAGAATTAAATACATAAGGGTTATGACGTGCTTGAGATTACTATTATTTTTATTATTATTACAAATGGAAACTTTATGACGTGTTTCAAGGAAACACCTGGGTGTTAGTCGACTGGTGTGGGTCGCATCCTGGGGACTAAATTGACCTAATTTGGCTGAAATGCTCTGAATAACAAGAGGGTTTTTATAGAGTAATGTCTTTGATGTCAGCTAGGCCTGTATACGTTGAACATGTACTTGTAGAAATAAAGATGATTATTAGTAGTAGTATACTAAAAATAAATACTGAACCAATGGATCATAGAGTGCTGCAGTGTGGTGACGGGTATCTCGCTTTGAGAGTCTGAAACAACTAGGATGAAGAGGTGGGAGTAGCTGAAGTGTATATGATAGCAGCGAGTATTGTATATAAGTGCCGAGAAAATGTTGTTTAGTTTAGTAAACGTCCTTGAAATACTCTGGAAAAATAGCCGCGTACCCTACTCCATCTGGCGATCTGGAACCGATGATGTACAATCCAGTAGTTTCAGAATGTGATTTAAAGTGTTCAAAGAAGAGACAGATTGCATGTTAGCAGCAGACATGTGAGCCTTCACGTGTGGTGGGAAAACGAATATGCCAGAGCCATTGGAATTTCCCAGGAGGGAGGGTGAAGTATGGTACAGGGTGGACCTGAAGAAGAGGGTAAAATAAAAGGTGTTAAAGGTCAAGCGGACATTGCAGAACCATAATAAATGGGGTGAACGATTAAATGATTTATTCTTGCTGACATCTGGGATTATTGTTTATTTAAGAGGATCGTGAAGTTCATGGAAGTAAACAAAATAGCGAATATTTAGAAAGCTTTCATCTGAATCTCACACAAGGAGTTTTACAAGTTTAGATCTATATACTTTTTCAACAGGATGCAATGGCGTATTGCCGACCAGTAAAACGACAGAGACAAGCTATATGTATATATGTATATATGTATATTTTTGTGGGCTGAATCCGCAGATAATATATCTGTTGTATGAGACCAGTTATACAGTATGTTAATTAACCTTACACACAATACACACAGGTACCGCTCTATCCTGGTTCAAGTGTTCGCCTCCCTCAAGCAGAGAGTCTTGTGGAAGTGGGATAAGGACACTATGGATGACCTGCCCCCAAATGTCCGTCTTGGCAAGTGGCTCCCACAACAAGATATTCTTGGTGAGGGGAAAAAACAAATCCAGTAAAGTTATTTATATGTACAACATTTCGCCCAATTTTGGGTATCGTCAAGTGCTTCAGTTACATCTTAATTCTTCCACCTGGGCCTTATTAGATAGAGCTCTAATATATAACTGAGTTGTAACCTTATGTTTTTATAGCTCTGTTGTTAAGGGGTCGATGATGCAGAAGATATCATTAACCAAGAAATACTTCATTAGTTAGGTACTTGGGTTTAAAGCCTGTCAGCTACAAACGTTTCATCAAGGCTTCATGTAACTATAATAATAATAATAATAATAGTTTATTTGGACATGATACAAAGAATTACAATGGGTTATGAGATTCCATGAGGTGCACATGCCAAAAGCCCCTAATATGCAGAGCATTGTGGTCAGACATAAAATTAACTTTAAACTAAATGGTAAGAATTATAGTAAATAGTTTACAATATAAGTATAGTTGAGTATTTCAGCTATGAAATTTGAACATAGTTTTAACATGACATTTTTGAAACATAATTGTTTTATAATTTTGCATCATTTACAGTTTTATATGTCTTCATAATAAAATTATTAAATCAGATTAAACAAATTAAATCAATAATTTGTGTTGCAATAACAGTTTATATGGTCATTAGATGAGTTACAAGAAACACAAGGGTACATCAGGATGGATTTCTTAATTGTATTAATTATAACAGGTTTATACATTATGAGATATAACAGGTTTATACATTATGAGATATAACAGGTTTATACATTATGAGATATAACAGGTTTATATCATTATGAGTCATAAGTATCAACATTTGTACTAGATTATGTTTGATAAATTATTTTTCTTTGAGCAATTTTGTAGGGGGTTTTGAGGCTAGGGGAGTAACACAGTGAATAATGTTATTTTGAGGCAGTGTAAAGTTATTTAATAACTTTAGTGTTATTTCAAAGACTGCGCCACTATAGTAAATATTTATGTATTTCCTGTGAGATATTCATGATGATACAGTATTTCTAATGTTGGATATCTACTTAAAAAATAATATAATAAGTCTCCTTTGTCAATTTATGCGTACGCATAAAAGGAAGAGTTATAGGAGGGAGATAGTTCTTATATTTTTAAATAAATTCCACACCTGTGACGTACTTGTGAAAAAATAACATCGAAGTTAATCGTGTAAATGGGCTCCTCGCAAAAGCAAATGCGATGTTTGGGAATTTCAAATCTCTTTCCTACGATTATAATAATAATAATAACCTAAATGCACTTGTATCATTACACAGGTGACCCTCGCTTGCGTTTGTTCATCACACACGGTGGGTTGTTGAGCACCCTGGAGTCCATGTACCACGGTGTATCAGTGCTGGGGATCCCTGTGTTTGGTGACCAGCAAACCAACATGATCAAGGTGCAGAGGGATGGCTGGGGCAAAGTGCTCTTCTGGGACCAACTTACCTTTGATAATCTCAAGAATATGATCGACAACGTCATTAATGACGAAAGGTATTACTTCGTCTTTTTTCTTTAAAGGTATTGTAACCACAATGTTTCAGCTTTATCTTTAAGGTTAACTTTTTTGTTTCAACTCATCCGCTTCTTCCCACAGAGGGTAACTCAAAGAAGGTAAACACATTCACCTTTATTCATTACCGAGATGTTTTCTCAGCAGAGCAAGGACATGACAATTACAGTGACTCCGAAATTCAGGCCATCAATGAGGGTGTATCAAATGGATGCGATATAAGGAGGAAGATCAGATCCCTGTGAAGTATTACAAGAGGATGATTCCAAAATAATTCCTTCCTTCTGAGACCTTTTAGGATAAGACAATCAAATCTGGCAAGAATTGCCAGACTTTAGTGAGACGTTATCAAATTTTTCCTATTTTTTTTTTTCATACACAGTGTTCCTCAACTTTCAACTTCCATTTTAGATAATTTTTTTGTTTCCTGGTACTTAGTCAAGCACTCATTTTTAACTTTGTTAATTTAACTGAAGAGTGACCACCAGTTATTGCAAACGACTCACTCGAACACAATTGGTTAACACCTCTGCTCATGCCAGTATGAAACTTAGCCAAAATTTAAAATTAAAAGCATTTTCGGTGACTTTCCCAATATGTCCTCAGAATTATTAAAACAAATTGTTGAACGACAGGTACAAACATAATACTGATGATTACTGCTAACAGTAATAAAGGTGACAACACAAGGAACACTAATTTTTGCCTATCAGTGTTGTGTGATAGCTAAGTTACTGTTGCTAGGCTACAGGTTCTCCTGTCATCTACTTGGAATTACTCCATCTACTGTCTACTGGTAGATCGTAACCAACGTTTCAGCAACCCCTGATATAAGGAGAACAGCTAATATTAACAGCTGAGGCTAAGATACAGTATGAAATTATATAGATGACGTAAGGTGTCAAAAATACAGAAATGAGAATTTACAAGCGTGAGGTGTTGGTAGTGAAGCTTTATTATTATTATTATTATTATTATTATTAATATTATTATTATTATTATTATTATTATTATTATTATTATTATTATTATTATTATTATTATTATTATTATTATTATTATTAAGTCAAACAGGTAGTGGTAAATAGGAAGTGATCAGGTTATATCTAAGGAAAAGGATGATATCTTCGGTTCCTTCAAACAAGAACCTTCACTAGCATCAAGACACTCGTCTTGAAGGGTTAGCCTACATACATCACATAATGTTTTTATAATTACATGCTCCCCTCAAGGGAGGTTCCTTGACGCTGATGAGGGGCTCTTGATCTAGGGAACTGGATCTGTGCTCCACTTCCCTGAATTAACCCTGAATACCTTCCCCTCCCACACAGGCGCTGTATAATTCTACGAGTTTAGCGCTTCCCGCTTGATTATAATAATAATTACATGCTTAATGATGCAATCAATAATACAAATTACTTTCTTGGTGTGTGTGATGAGGCAGCATGAAAACTGAGGTAGCAAGAAGGTCCAAAATTATGGTAGATCGTCCACAAGAGCCAGCAGAGGTGGCCCTCTACTGGATCAAGTATGTTATAAGACACCATGGAGCAAACCATCTACGCTGTCCTGCTGTCACCATGACATGGTCAGCACAACTCTACTTTCCTTCAGTATATCAGTTAATAGTAATAATATTTAACTTTTTCTGTTTTTCATACCGCAGTTCCATCTTCTCTTACGAATGTTGTTATAATTTCAGGTACGAACTGTACAACGTGGACGTGTGGGCAACACTGGTTATTTTGCTAGTCATTATCAGCTACGTCTCAATACGACTTATAATTTCCTTGTGTTCCTGGCTCTTCAGATCTAAAGCCAAAACTGATTAAAATTGTTCTTGCCTAGTGTATGTTTTTGTCATTCCATTTCATGCACTGTTAGGTCCGAGTGCTTCCCTGGGAAACCAGTGTTACACTATATATAGATGTGGTAGTTTCTGTTGCCAAGGATAAGTTAATGACCTGAGAGAATTACCACTGTATTACATAACCTCAGCCACCTATGCTTCAACCTTTGCTGGAAGCCTAGTAGCTCCACCTCAGAAGCCTCAGTAGTAGCTGTAGCTGGTCTTTTAACCGACCCAGGAGCTATAGTTCAATCTTCCCAAGTACTCCAAGACCTTCAAATCATTTTCAAAAAGCCCAGGAGCCAGAGAATCACATATTCAAGAAGTCTACCAGCTGTACCTTAACACCTTCGAAGAACTACTGGTTAACACCCTCAAAATTACCAGGAGCTAGAGCTATGAAACAATGTAACGAAAATCTATGAGCGATTGTCGTAAATTAAAAAATCCGAATTACCGTCGACTGATAGCCATATAGACTAGTTTTCAAACGGGGTTGATCCCCTTTTATATCACGGAAACGAATAGAGTGAACATGCATAAGTACATAACGAAGGAACACTGCAGGAGACTTACTGGCCTATGCTAAACAGGTCTACCTCACAACCGCTCACACACACTCGTGTACCCGTTCAACCTATATTTAAAGCTACCCAAAGTTTGTCTCAATTAAATTACCTGAGAGTTTTTCATTCATCTTTACCAAATCTAAATTTCTCCAACTTTAATCCATTGCTGCGAGTCCTGTCTTGGTTAAATATTTTTAACACGCTATTTATGTCTCTTTTATTTATCACATTTGCCATTTTTCACTTATCCGGCACAATACCTGTTTGCAATGATACGTTGAAGAGACTAGCTAATGCTTGTTAAGTTCTTTACAATCCTTTAAAACCCTTGTTTGGCAGAACCAAGTCCAGCAGGTTAGTTCCTCTATCTGGTTCTGACACAAACTGTTTAAAAAAAAAGTATTTCTTAACCATTTCGAGAAAGTCGCTAGACTCTACCTGTCTTAAATTGTTCCGGTTGGTATAGCTAAAGTTAAAAAATTACCATTAAAACTACATTTGCATTTTTAAGATGCCTAAGCAATTTCATCCCAAAGAAGTTTCAATGGTTACTGTCGAGGTTTGGAGGTCTGTAGATAACACCTAAGATTAGCTTTTCGTTTCCTTCGAAAAAGTACAGCGAAGCAGAATAATTTACATCCGTGTATGTGACACTCAGCAGACATGTCCCTATTTTTCAGACTGAACCAAGTTTTAGTTATTACGATAATATCTATGTTCACTTCTATGCTTCGGTGTAAACACTTGATCTACACATCTCCTACCCATTATAAATTCCTTGTTCATCTGCGGTCTCGCTCTCCCTCTTACCCATTGTACTACGACTATTGTGTATAATAGACACTTCGACCATTTTTCCTGTTTTTATCAGTACATCAGTACATCAGTAGTTATATTATGAGGTATCTGTTGTCTGAACGTTTGTCTAACAAATCTTGAATAACCCTTTATATTTAATTTATTGTAGGATTTAAATAAAACGTTATTTCCTAAAGGGGATTGAGTAAAAAAAATATATAGGGCAGCTTTAAGGTGACATTAAGCTAGCTTTAAATTCTTTAGTTGGCTACAAATTACTGGGTTGGTAAGATATTTAAATTGTTTTTGTAAGTGAAATTACGAACTGGTATATCTCCTTTTATTGTAACTGCTTTTCACATAGTTAAGTTACTTACCTATTTTAACTTTCAAGGTTTAAATAATAAGTTATTATAAGGACCCCAATGAAAATAAGTCACATTGTCTGACTTTTTTGTGTTATCCTAGGTAATCTACACATATGCTGCTATGTATGATAATTTATGTAACTGTATTTACGTGTACTTATACCGAAATAAACTTACTAACTTAAGCTTATAACAGAAGATGGATCGGAAATACCGACGAGATTGTGCGGTTGAAACACTGAATAAATTTCCAGTTACAGTTTTTGTGTCCTTATCATCTTTAAATTGGAGTGAAAAAAAATCACACTAAAAATCTAAATGTTGTTCTCGAGCAATAACACCAAAACAAATGTCTCAAATTGTTAAATAAAATTAGCAAATTGGAATCTACGTGTTAAACACCAATCTTAACATTTTGTTTACAACTGCAACAAATTTCAAGGTCACTTAGGGAATTGAAAGGCGCTTGATACAAACAATTGTAGCTACCCTCCCTTTTCTTGGATTATATGTAATTATCGCCCATTCCCCCACGACTCTTGCGAACTTAGCGCTCCCCTCGTGAAATGAATCAAATAAGTGCATGGGAGGCACTGTTGTAGATGGCATAGAAACTAAGTTTTGGAGTGCCAGGGTTAAATGATAATGGGGGCCCTTTACTGAATTGTGTATGCAAATAGGTGTCGTGTGGGTATCGGGGGAGTATTAATGGATGGTAATATAGATATATTGAGTGAGTGAGGAGAACCCAGCCGTACTTGTTCCACCGTCTAGGCCTACCGTCGTGATAATGAGGGTGGGCGCTTGGGAGAAGCATGACGTCACAGCTGACGTCACAGCTGACGTCACAGCTGACGTCACAGGTAGCTATGCTAGGGATCTTAAATAAAAATATAGCTGGTACTACACACATATACTACACAAGTATATGCATATGGTACATATGACATAGGCAAGACATATTTTAGGAAAAAACAAGAATAAATGAGTACACAAGATCCGACATAGTAAGTAATAACTGCAATTTATTAGAAAATGCATTAGTTAAAAAAAATGTTGCTGGGTAGACATGTGGATCCGTATGTTTTTTTAAAGGGACGATAGATACACCAGATCAATATTTAGTGGTAGCTATAGTGAGGGTAAGAGGTAGATGGGCACAAGGAGAATGTCATCAGTGGGTAAAAGTGAAGTAAAAGTAGGTAAATAAAGAGATATTTATTGTAAGACATAAGAGAGGTTATGAGAGAATCGAAGAGGTAAGGTGTAAATTAGGAGAGTGGATGCAAGTGGCAAGAGTAGTTGGTGAAATGATGAGGTAAAGAGGGTGGCGAGCGAGAAAAAGTTAGCATATGATAAGTTTTTACAATGTAGAGGAGTATATGGAGAGAAAAGAGGTTAAGAGAATGGTAATGGAGTGTAAAAGGATATCCATTGAAAGAGTGGGTGAGGCTTTATTCTGAGAAAAAGAAAAAGTTTTGGAGTTACATTAGTAAGTTGGGAAAATTTAGGAAACAAATGAATTCAGTAGCTAAAAGCAAAAGAGGGAGATATTAGATGAGGAGGTGGAGGGAATATTTTGAACTGTTAAATGTTCATGAAAGGAAGGAGTGAATTCATGCACTGGGCAGGGAGGTATGACATCTTGTAGGAGTGAGGAAGAGCCAGATATGAGTGGAGACGAGATGTTGGAGAACCATGTGTGGTATTGATATTAAACAAAGAATTCGGAGCTGGAGATATACACCCCTCCATGCATACAGGATATATACACTGAGAGGCGAGTATCACTCATTGTATATACACCGAGAGTTTACTTTATTTCCTATATTAGGGGATAAAGTATCCTTGACTAGTGGCGAACAGTCTACATGCAGCCTTAATGACCTTCATGTGGTTGATACCCTCTAAACCCCATTTACCAAACAGCTCTCCACGTATATGTACTAAAACTCTCAGTGCACATACGTCAAAAGAGACATACTCGTCAGAAAGAATAAAGTTGTGATAAATACCTCGTGACCTTGAGTTAGC